>JAHUYU010001077.1:0-15792 GCA_030439765.1 Tripidium arundinaceum | reverse complement strand
TCTCCATCATGTGTGCCTGGTGAGCTACCGTGCCATGCAAAGTTGCGGTTCCTCCTCACCGACTGTGCACGACGGGGCGCGTGTCTGTGGGTGCTCGTGAATGCCGTATTGTCCACGTCTGAGAGCTCTGGGCCGAGCCTCTGCGCGCTTAAGTCGGAGCATGCTTGGCGCCTGGTGGTGCGCCCGTACGCCGGCAATGAGCGCGCGATGAGGAGCGTACGGTCGACACTGGAGCAGTTCAAGAGCGGCGTCTTGCCGGACGCTGAGGACGCGAGGCAGATACGCGGACGCACGACTGCGTGTATTTTACTGCACGGGGTCTCAGTTTTTCCAAGTGCCAAAAGGTTGGGAGGTGGGGATGAATTGTTGGAAGCCATCACCAGAACTAGCAAAACCATCGGCATCAACATGAGCATGAAGTCTGGACTCCCGTACATGACACCGTCAATCTGCAATGGTAGCAGACCGCTAGATTATGCAAAATCAGGCAACCGGCTACAGGTACAAAACTCCAATCAACACTCTCCGCCTATACACCTAATCTGGAAGGATCTCGGCATGCCACGCTCCTCTATCAACACCACGGGGGCAACACATGGCGTCACATCTCCACCAATACCGTGCAACAATAACCTCATCAACATCGGAGCTTGTTCCAATATCCCTCTTCGCATTGATGTGGAGAAACTTAAAATTGAGGGCCTTTTGGCGGGATTACACGACACAGATATATCGGCGACACTTCATGGCTCAACAAACTTGACCCGAATCACAGGAACTTAGGCGCCAAAGAAATCAGCGAAAAACATATATTACAAGTCTTGTCGAATTAGCAATTTAATTGTACAACATAAATGAAGACATTGATTAAATTACATGCAGTCAGAACCAAACGACTACCTCACCACATTACACCTGCGCTACAAATTAATTATAACTAGTAACTGGTGGTCGCCTTGCCCGTGGGCATCGCCACCATAACTCGAACGGCTCCTGCCATTCACCCACTTTGCCAGCATCCACGGGGTGACATGTGTAACACCCTGGTTACGGGCTTCGTTAGCACCAGGGTTAAGGCTTAATAAAAACCCGCAAGCAAAGCTTTCTGTGTTGGAAATGTTTTGTGTTTTGTTTGAACAACTCTTGTAAATAAAAACCAATACATGTGACCGATCGATCTTGATTTGGGTAATCAGAAAGCTTGTGATAATCTTTTATAGCTGTAACACCCTAGATGTTAATCCCTAGTTAAAGTTGCTTGGACAAATGAGTTTTTTAAGAGCTAAAATAATATATAACGTGGGTAGAAAAATTATGCCATCAGCAAGATAAGATCATCGTGAGTGTCTTAGTATGTTTGTTTCAAGTGTTGATGTGATGTTTGTTGGTTTAAAAATTAGTACGAAAAGGAACGAAAATAGAAAAACCTCTTTGGTAGTTTTTATCGTTAAATATAGTTGATTTGAAAAGCGACTTTTATAGAGCGAAAATAATATAGAACGTGCGTTTGAGGCTTAAATAAAAATCGAGTTTCAATCGTCTGTGCGATTTTTTTGGCTTCATTTTGGGGAGATCGTGGCCGACAGCCCTGCGCTCTCTATGTTGCCCATGTGGTGGGTAGGGTCCTGTCCTCTCCCTCCCCATCTCTCACTCACTGTAACTAATCGATGGCTATCGAACTATGTTCGAAGTTAGTGTACCTGCAGAAAAATTTCATCACAGCCCACCCCAGTTAGCAAAGTGCCATCTATCCTAGATACATAACCATAGTAATAGGGCTACTTATATAACTTCGCATGCAAATGTCCTAACTTTTAAAAAGAATTTATTGTCAAATTTTAATTTAGAAAAGGTTTTCGAAGCTTTATTCCCTCATTTATGCTCTGATACCACCTGTGGCAGAAACGCCTAATCTAATACCCTCCCGAGAGTACTTGTCTTCCATTAGACACTAAGTACTTCGGAAGAACACTAAACCGAGCAATTATGTCGAGCACACCCCACGGGAGAACTCAAAAATCCACATTTTTACATCAGGATCACAAATGAGGAGATAAATCTTACAATATTCTTAACCCTTTTCTTACATCATTTGATTACAACATCTGAGTTATGAATAAATTAATTTAACAGCGGAATAAAAACATAAGATCAGAGTTCAGCGGAATTAAATGATTATCTACTGTCAAGTTAAAGTATTACATGATGATCATTATATACATGAAATGATAGCAGATTATAAAACTTTTCTTCATAAAAATACTTAGTGAGAATTATAAATAAGCACTACGTTCGCAGCGTAAAAGGAATCCTCTCTGAGCCCACCAGAAGGTATCCACACACAAGAGTCAGCTCTAGCATACACCTGTCACCTGCAACAGGGGGAATAAAACCTGAGTACTCAATTCTACTCAGCAAGACTTACTCGACAGGAGAAAATAAAAGACTCCAAGGATATACAAGGCTTCAGGCTTGTGGGTTTATTGCATCTGCAGGAAGCATTACTAAAATTGCATCCTATATTCATTTTATTAGCAATCATGATTAGTTTATTTATCTAACCATTCTAGGTAAGCACCTATGCTATTTCAAGCATGTGGTAAGCAATCAAAACCATTTTATCATCTTTCTTGTTCCAGTTCCTACTACGATGCTAGATCATAGCCAAGTCGTACCGTGTCACGCGGCGATTCGCGAATCAATGTATCCCAGCTGGGTACCCCGAAACACACGCCTCATCTGCACCCCGGTACAGACAAGACCAACCCATTCCACTCCTGTCAAGGGGTCCAGGTCCCCGTCCAAACTTGGACTCCAAGCCCCCAACACCTGAGTCTCGGACTCAGTATGGTGCTTGGACCTCCACCCAAATATCCACCTCTAAAAGTCGGTCCGGAAAGAGCCGGAACCCATGACAAGAGAGTAACAGGTCTTCCCGCTTTCATAAGCAAGTATGTACTCAGAATATAAGTCTGTGACCTGACTACCATCCACAGCAACGGACGGTCCTCAATCGACACAGGCAGGACAAATGCAACCAAAGCCTCACTCTGTTGCCTAACCAAGTCCAATTCCAAATCCAAGTACAGTCCTGCCCGGTCTCCAGTTATTATTCAAATATGATCCATGTGATAGTAATATGATAATAATAACCATAACATATTTCCTATCTCTCGCGAGTGACAGTCAATCACTCGACTTCTACCGGAGGCCTGTAGCATGGCAATCTACACGATCCTGTCATACTAGTAAGACTCATAGGGTAAGGATATATATGCAAGTGGAATTTTCATTCAATTCCTTAGACGTAAATGCACAAACATATATATATATATATATATATATATATATATATATATATATATATATATATATATATATATATATATATAAAGTGCAGAATAATATGGGTTATGCACCGGGGCTTGCCTGCGTAAATAGCATTATACAAAGTCAGTTCCATCTTTCGGATCCGTCCACCAAGACACCGTCTTCAGGCTCGGCTCCAATGTCACGTTCGCGTGTCCATCATCTAAGCGCACCTAAATGAGATGCAACGATGCAAATGCAATGAATACGAAGAATGGTAACACGAGATGCATCACAGAAGAGTATTCAAGACAAGCACCAGATTATGCAAGACATAGGCACTTAGAGCTATTCAACTAAACATCACCCAAGCATAACACATGGATATAGCAAGCATATCTGGCAGGACATACTAGTTAACTTAAGTTCAGTTGTTACAACATTTACCAATCAAGCACTAACCAAAGATGTTTAACCAACAAGAGCAACTAAGTTATAGACATCCAACAAAGATGATCCTAGACTTCCTGAAAGCTAATGAAATTATCTACAACTTTGTTATTATCATCCTAAGGTGATTTAACAGTTAACAAGGTCAAACAAGCACAATTTTGCAGCTCTGCTCAGACTTGGACAGATTCTGACATTAAACTTAGAACAGCCATAACTGGAGATTTAGGCCACCAAAAGATATGATATTTAACATTTTGGAAAGCGCATGAAATCTGTACAACTCCTTGTGAGTAGTTTTATGCATTCGATCTATAATATGGCATGTTTTAGTTTAAAGTTTGTGCTATAAAAATAGGTTTATGTAGGTTAGGGTTTTAATGCTAGTCTTACTTGTCTTTTTCATAACTGTAGTTGTAGTGCTCCATATGTAGTAAGCTAGTTATGTGATGATTGATGTCTGGTAAAAATTTCATGAATTATGGTGCACTGAGTTATTGATTTATCATGCTTGGTGCCTTTTAAATAGTTTTAAATGGCTTAAAATAAAATAAAATGTAAAAATGGAAATGTTGCTCCATTACCTTGGTCTGATGTTATGCTAGCCTAGGAAAATATAATCTGGCCATGTGTTTGCAGAAAAGTGTGATTTATAGATTTATATTGCTCTCACATGATTAATTGCGAATAGGATTTGTCTTTTTATAGTAATAATTTATAAAACCTGAGCATGTGATTCTTCTACGATAGTGATGATGTAATATTACCTTTCACCTGTAAAAATATCGAGTCCAAACTAGTTGTTTGGAATATCGCCCAAAAATACTAATTATAGTGAATTATAAAAGTAATTGATGGACGGGATTAGGAGATGCATATGTTTGTTGCCATGTGATGCTTCTAATAGTTGTTCCTAAGTGCTATAATTATTTGAGTATGATTAGGGGTTGTATGGAGTTGCATGTATGCTAAGAAAATGTTATTTTGTTAGCAAAATAAGCAAAAATGAAAGTTGCTTCTCTGCTGTCATGGCTGCTAGAGCAGTTGGCAGTGTGGTGATATTTTCGGGATGCAAATGATGTCCTCTGTAAAAGTGGTGAATACAAAAGTTGTAGAAAACCTCCTAATCTAGCTTGTGTTAAATTTTCATGACCATAGGCCTGATAGTTTAGGAGTTAGGAAATAACAAATGCCCTGTCAGTTTGGTCCAGGTTCTGGACAGGCCTGCAATATTAGTCTTTTTGATTAAGTTAACCTTAGAATCATGTCTTGGTGATATTAAAGGAGTTGTACAGATTTTCATGCGCTTTCCAAAATGTTAAATATCATATCTTTTGGTGGCCTAAATCTCCAGTTATGGCTGTTCTAAGTTTATTGTCAGAATCTGTCCAAGTCTGAGCAGAGCTGCAAAATTGTGCTTGTTTGACCTTGTTAACTGTTAAATCACCTTAGGATGATATAACAAAGTTGTAGATAATTTCATTAGCTTTCCAGGAAGTCTAGGATCATCTTTGTTGGATGTCTATAACTTTAGTTGCTCTTGTTGGTTAAACATCTTTGGTTAGTGCTTGATTGGTAAATGTTGTAACAACTGAACTTAAGTTAACTAGTATGTCCTGCCAGATATGCTTGCTATATCCATGTGTTATGCTTGGGTGATGTTTAGTTGAATAGCTCTAAGTGCCTATGTCTTGCATAATCTGGTGCTTGTCTTGAATACTCTTCTGTGATGCATCTCGTGTTACCATTCTTCGTATTCATGCATTTGCATCGTTGCATCTCATTTAGGTGCGCTTAGATGATGGACACGCGAACGTGACATTGGAGCCGAGCCTGAAGACGGTGTCTTGGTGGACGGATCCGAAAGATGGAACTGACTTTGTATAATGCTATTTACGCAGGCAAGCCCCGGTGCATAACCCATATATTCTGCACTTTATATATATATATATATATATATATATATATATATATTATATATATATAATTATATATATATATATATATATGTTTGTGCATTTACGTCTAAGGAATTGAATGAAAATTCCACTTGCATATATATCCTTACCCTATGAGTCTTACTAGTATGACAGGATCGTGTAGATTGCCATGCTACAGGCCTCCGGTAGAAGTCGAGTGATTGACTGTCACTCGCGAGAGATAGGAAATATGTTATGGTTATTATTATCATATTACTATCACATGGATCATATTTGAATAATAACTGGAGACCGGGCAGGACTGTACTTGGATTTGGAATTGGACTTGGTTAGGCAACAGAGTGAGGCTTTGGTTGCATTTGTCCTGCCTGTGTCGATTGAGGACCGTCCGTTGCTGTGGATGGTAGTCAGGTCACAGACTTATATTCTGAGTACATACTTGCTTATGAAGCGGGAAGACCTGTTACTCTCTTGTCATGGGTTCCGGCTCTTTCCGGACCGACTTTTAGAGGTGGATATTTGGGTGGAGGTCCAAGCACCATACTGAGTCCGAGACTCAGGTGTTGGGGGCTTGGAGTCCAAGTTTGGACGGGGACCTGGACCCCTTGACAGGAGTGGAATGGGTTGGTCTTGTCTGTACCCGGGGTGCAGATGAGGCGTGTGTTTCGGGGTACCCAGCTGGGATACATTGATTCGCGAATCGCCGCGTGACACGGTACGACTTGGCTATGATCTAGCATCGTAGTAGGAACTGGAACAAGAAAGATGATAAAATGGTTTTGATTGCTTACCACATGCTTGAAATAGCATAGGTGCTTACCTAGAATGGTTAGATAAATAAACTAATCATGATTGCTAATAAAATGAATATAAGGATGCAATTTTAGTAATGCTTCCTGCAGATGCAATAAACCCACAAGCCTGAAAGCCTTGTATATCCTTGGAGTCTTTTATTTTCTCCTGTCGAGTAAGTCTTGCTGAGTAGAATTGAGTACTCAGGGTTTTATTCCCCCTGTTGCAGGTGACAGGTGTATGCTAGAGCTGACTCTTGTGTGTGGATACCTTCTGGTGGGCTCAGAGAGGATTCCTTTTACGCTGCGAACGTAGTGCTTATTTATAATTCTCACTAAGTATTTTTATGAAGAAAAGTTTTATAATCTGCTATCATTTCATGTATATAATGATCATCATGTTAATACTTTAACTTGACAGTAGATAATCATTTAATTCCGCTGAACTCTGATCTTATGTTTTTATTCCGCTGTTAAATTAATTTATTCATAACTCTGATGTTGTAATCAAATGATGTAAGAAAAGGGTTAAGAATATTGTAAGATTTATCTCCTCATTTGTGATCCTGATGTAAAAATGTGGATTTTTGAGTTCTCCCGTGGGGTGTGCTCGACATAATTGCTCGGTTTAGTGTTCTTCCGAAGTACTTAGTGTCTAATGGAAGACAAGTACTCTCGGGAGGGTATTAGATTAGGCGTTTCTGCCACAGGTGGTATCAGAGCATAAATGAGGGAATAAAGCTTCGAAAACCTTTTCTAAATTAAAATTTGACAATAAATTCTTTTTAAAAGTTAGGACATTTGCATGCGAAGTTATATAAGTAGCCCTATTACTATGGTTATGTATCTAGGATAGATGGCACTTTGCTAACTGGGGTGGGCTGTGATGAAATTTTTCTGCAGGTACACTAACTTCGAACATAGTTCGATAGCCATCGATTAGTTACAGTGAGTGAGAGATGGGGAGGGAGAGGACAGGACCCTACCCACCACATGGGCAACATAGAGAGCGCAGGGCTGTCGGCCACGATCTCCCCAAAATGAAGCCAAAAAAATCGCACAGACGATTGAAACTCGATTTTTATTTAAGCCTCAAACGCACGTTCTATATTATTTTCGCTCTATAAAAGTCGCTTTCAAATCAACTATTATTTAACGATAAAAACTACCAAAGAGGTTTTTCTATTTTCGTTCCTTTTCGTACTAATTTTTAAACCAACAAACATCACATCAACACTTGAAACAAACATACTAAGACACTCACGATGATCTTATCTTGCTGATGGCATAATTTTTCTACCCACGTTATATATTATTTTAGCTCTTAAAAAACTCATTTGTCCAAGCAACTTTAACTAGGGATTAACATCTAGGTGTTACAGCTATAAAAGATTATCACAAGCTTTCTGATTACCCAAATCAAGATCGATCGGTCACATGTATTGGTTTTTATTTACAAGAGTTGTTCAAACAAAACACAAAACATTTCCAACACAGAAAGCTTTGCTTGCGGGGTTTTTATTAAGCCTTAACCCTGGTGCTAACGAAGCCCGTAACCAGGGTGTTACACATGTCACCCCGTGGATGCTGGCAAAGTGGGTGAATGGCAGGAGCCGTTCGAGTTATGGTGGCGATGCCCACGGGCAAGGCGACCACCAGTTACTAGTTATAATTAATTTGTAGCGCAGGTGTAATGTGGTGAGGTAGTCGTTTGGTTCTGACTGCATGTAATTTAATCAATGTCTTCATTTATGTTGTACAATTAAATTGCTAATTCGACAAGACTTGTAATATATGTTTTTCGCTGATTTCTTTGGCGCCTAAGTTCCTGTGATTCGGGTCAAGTTTGTTGAGCCATGAAGTGTCGCCGATATATCTGTGTCGTGTAATCCCGCCAAAAGGCCCTCAATTTAAGTTTCTCCACATCAATGCGAAGAGGGATATTGGAACAAGCTCCGATGTTGATGAGGTTATTGTTGCACGGTATTGGTGGAGATGTGACGCCATGTGTTGCCCCCGTGGTGTTGATAGAGGAGCGTGGCATGCCGAGATCCTTCCAGATTAGGTGTATAGGCGGAGAGTGTTGATTGGAGTTTTGTACCTGTAGCCGGTTGCCTGATTTTGCATAATCTAGCGGTCTGCTACCATTGCAGATTGACGGTGTCATGTACGGGAGTCCAGACTTCATGCTCATGTTGATGCCGATGGTTTTGCTAGTTCTGGTGATGGCTTCCAACAATTCATCCCCACCTCCCAACCTTTTGGCACTTGGAAAAACTGAGACCCCGTGCAGTAAAATACACGCAGTCGTGCGTCCGCGTATCTGCCTCGCGTCCTCAGCGTCCGGCAAGACGCCGCTCTTGAACTGCTCCAGTGTCGACCGTACGCTCCTCATCGCGCGCTCATTGCCGGCGTACGGGCGCACCACCATGCGCCACGCATGCTCCGACATAAGCCGCGCGAGCTCCCCGGCCCAGAGCTCAGACGTGGACAATCCGGCATTCACGAGCACCCACAGCCACGCGCCCCGTCGTGCACAGTCGGTGAGGAGGAACCGCAACTTTTGCATGGGCACGTGTAGCTCCGTGAGCCCCAGCACCGCCGATGATGGCAGAGGTGTTGTCTTCGTCACTGTCATGTCTTGGATCTCCTCTAGAAACGCAAGAAGGAGGCAACGTCTCGCTCTTCCTAGTGTGCAGCCTGGTGAGCCGTCAGTGGGCCATCGTGCCACTGCCCGCTGCACAACAACAGGATGACGTGGCCCTATGCCCTATACGTCCACTTTAGAAAGCTCGCCGAACCACTGGTTGAAGAAGGGCGGCCGTGACGCACATGCGGCGGCACAAGCGATCTCTGCAAAAGAAAACCCGCCGTCGTCAAGGAAGTTTCGTGTGGGACAAAGTTTTTGATATTTTTAATGTAGAAACCCGCAGCGTTAATTTCCATAAATCGAGTTTCATCCACTTGACCAACCTGATTTAAACAAATCAACCTTGGTGATCTCTGAAAAATGCCATCCACATCTCCACTACACCAGGATCCCGATTGAGTATCATACCACAGTAGCTGCCACATAGCAAGATTACATCTCAATAACATAGTACATAAATCAGCGAAAAACATATATTACAAGTCTTGTCGAATTAGCAATTTAATTGTACAACATAAATGAAGACATTGATTAAATTACATGCAGTCAGAACCAAACGACTACCTCACCACATTACACCTGCGCTACAAATTAATTATAACTAGTAACTGGTGGTCGCCTTGCCCGTGGGCATCGCCACCATAACTCGAACGGCTCCTGCCATTCACCCACTTTGCCAGCATCCACGGGGTGACATGTGTAACACCCTGGTTACGGGCTTCGTTAGCACCAGGGTTAAGGCTTAATAAAAACCCCGCAAGCAAAGCTTTCTGTGTTGGAAATGTTTTGTGTTTTGTTTGAACAACTCTTGTAAATAAAAACCAATACATGTGACCGATCGATCTTGATTTGGGTAATCAGAAAGCTTGTGATAATCTTTTATAGCTGTAACACCCTAGATGTTAATCCCTAGTTAAAGTTGCTTGGACAAATGAGTTTTTTAAGAGCTAAAATAATATATAACGTGGGTAGAAAAATTATGCCATCAGCAAGATAAGATCATCGTGAGTGTCTTAGTATGTTTGTTTCAAGTGTTGATGTGATGTTTGTTGGTTTAAAAATTAGTACGAAAAGGAACGAAAATAGAAAAACCTCTTTGGTAGTTTTTATCGTTAAATAATAGTTGATTTGAAAAGCGACTTTTATAGAGCGAAAATAATATAGAACGTGCGTTTGAGGCTTAAATAAAAATCGAGTTTCAATCGTCTGTGCGATTTTTTTGGCTTCATTTTGGGGAGATCGTGGCCGACAGCCCTGCGCTCTCTATGTTGCCCATGTGGTGTGATACTCAATCGGGATCCTGGTGTAGTGGAGATGTGGATGGCATTTTTCAGAGATCACCAAGGTTGATTTGTTTAAATCAGGTTGGTCAAGTGGATGAAACTCGATTTATGGAAATTAACGCTGCGGGTTTCTACATTAAAAATATCAAAAACTTTGTCCCACACGAAACTTCCTTGACGACGGCGGGTTTTCTTTTGCAGAGATCGCTTGTGCCGCCGCATGTGCGTCACGGCCGCCCTTCTTCAACCAGTGGTTCGGCGAGCTTTCTAAAGTGGACGTATAGGGCATAGGGCCACGTCATCCTGTTGTTGTGCAGCGGGCAGTGGCACGATGGCCCACTGACGGCTCACCAGGCTGCACACTAGGAAGAGCGAGACGTTGCCTCCTTCTTGCGTTTCTAGAGGAGATCCAAGACATGACAGTGACGAAGACAACACCTCTGCCATCATCGGCGGTGCTGGGGCTCACGGAGCTACACGTGCCCATGCAAAAGTTGCGGTTCCTCCTCACCGACTGTGCACGACGGGGCGCGTGGCTGTGGGTGCTCGTGAATGCCGGATTGTCCACGTCTGAGCTCTGGGCCGGGGAGCTCGCGCGGCTTATGTCGGAGCATGCGTGGCGCATGGTGGTGCGCCCGTACGCCGGCAATGAGCGCGCGATGAGGAGCGTACGGTCGACACTGGAGCAGTTCAAGAGCGGCGTCTTGCCGGACGCTGAGGACGCGAGGCAGATACGCGGACGCACGACTGCGTGTATTTTACTGCACGGGGTCTCAGTTTTTCCAAGTGCCAAAAGGTTGGGAGGTGGGGATGAATTGTTGGAAGCCATCACCAGAACTAGCAAAACCATCGGCATCAACATGAGCATGAAGTCTGGACTCCCGTACATGACACCGTCAATCTGCAATGGTAGCAGACCGCTAGATTATGCAAAATCAGGCAACCGGCTACAGGTACAAAACTCCAATCAACACTCTCCGCCTATACACCTAATCTGGAAGGATCTCGGCATGCCACGCTCCTCTATCAACACCACGGGGGCAACACATGGCGTCACATCTCCACCAATACCGTGCAACAATAACCTCATCAACATCGGAGCTTGTTCCAATATCCCTCTTCGCATTGATGTGGAGAAACTTAAAATTGAGGGCCTTTTGGCGGGATTACACGACACAGATATATCGGCGACACTTCATGGCTCAACAAACTTGACCCGAATCACAGGAACTTAGGCGCCAAAGAAATCAGCATCAAAGGAAATAACTACATCGTCTTCAACTTCGGGACAGCACTGGCTTCGACGACAAGCAACGCCACCAACATCAGGCATGCCCACAACAACAACCGTGGTAGTCGCCAGGAAGGAGGCCACTTACTCATCGTCACCTCCACACTAACAATAATACAGCAGGAAGATGCATTGACAAGAGTAGAGGGGAGAGATGTCATGGGTCCAACCCCAGACACCATCATCACGGTGCCACCTGAGCAACAACAGGCGTCACCACCAGGACGTATGGCCATCACCACAGCAGCACCAGCTTGGTCACTCGACCAAGAGATCATTGTCAGCACCTACAAGTGCTTCTACTGCCTGGCACCACCACGGTTGTTGTTGTGGGCATGCCTGATGTTGGTGGCGTTGCTTGTCGTCGAAGCCAGTGCTGTCCCGAAGTTGAAGACGATGTAGTTATTTCCTTTGATGCTGATTTCTTTGGCGCCTAAGTTCCTGTGATTCGGGTCAAGTTTGTTGAGCCATGAAGTGTCGCCGATATATCTGTGTCGTGTAATCCCGCCAAAAGGCCCTCAATTTTAAGTTTCTCCACATCAATGCGAAGAGGGATATTGGAACAAGCTCCGATGTTGATGAGGTTATTGTTGCACGGTATTGGTGGAGATGTGACGCCATGTGTTGCCCCCGTGGTGTTGATAGAGGAGCGTGGCATGCCGAGATCCTTCCAGATTAGGTGTATAGGCGGAGAGTGTTGATTGGAGTTTTGTACCTGTAGCCGGTTGCCTGATTTTGCATAATCTAGCGGTCTGCTACCATTGCAGATTGACGGTGTCATGTACGGGAGTCCAGACTTCATGCTCATGTTGATGCCGATGGTTTTGCTAGTTCTGGTGATGGCTTCCAACAATTCATCCCCACCTCCCAACCTTTTGGCACTTGGAAAAACTGAGACCCCGTGCAGTAAAATACACGCAGTCGTGCGTCCGCGTATCTGCCTCGCGTCCTCAGCGTCCGGCAAGACGCCGCTCTTGAACTGCTCCAGTGTCGACCGTACGCTCCTCATCGCGCGCTCATTGCCGGCGTACGGGCGCACCACCATGCGCCACGCATGCTCCGACATAAGCCGCGCGAGCTCCCCGGCCCAGAGCTCAGACGTGGACAATCCGGCATTCACGAGCACCCACAGCCACGCGCCCCGTCGTGCACAGTCGGTGAGGAGGAACCGCAACTTTTGCATGGGCACGTGTAGCTCCGTGAGCCCCAGCACCGCCGATGATGGCAGAGGTGTTGTCTTCGTCACTGTCATGTCTTGGATCTCCTCTAGAAACGCAAGAAGGAGGCAACGTCTCGCTCTTCCTAGTGTGCAGCCTGGTGAGCCGTCAGTGGGCCATCGTGCCACTGCCCGCTGCACAACAACAGGATGACGTGGCCCTATGCCCTATACGTCCACTTTAGAAAGCTCGCCGAACCACTGGTTGAAGAAGGGCGGCCGTGACGCACATGCGGCGGCACAAGCGATCTCTGCAAAAGAAAACCCGCCGTCGTCAAGGAAGTTTCGTGTGGGACAAAGTTTTTGATATTTTTAATGTAGAAACCCGCAGCGTTAATTTCCATAAATCGAGTTTCATCCACTTGACCAACCTGATTTAAACAAATCAACCTTGGTGATCTCTGAAAAATGCCATCCACATCTCCACTACACCAGGATCCCGATTGAGTATCACACCACATGGGCAACATAGAGAGCGCAGGGCTGTCGGCCACGATCTCCCCAAAATGAAGCCAAAAAAATCGCACAGACGATTGAAACTCGATTTTTATTTAAGCCTCAAACGCACGTTCTATATTATTTTCGCTCTATAAAAGTCGCTTTTCAAATCAACTATTATTTAACGATAAAAACTACCAAAGAGGTTTTTCTATTTTCGTTCCTTTTCGTACTAATTTTTAAACCAACAAACATCACATCAACACTTGAAACAAACATACTAAGACACTCACGATGATCTTATCTTGCTGATGGCATAATTTTTCTACCCACGTTATATATTATTTTAGCTCTTAAAAAACTCATTTGTCCAAGCAACTTTAACTAGGGATTAACATCTAGGGTGTTACAGCTATAAAAGATTATCACAAGCTTTCTGATTACCCAAATCAAGATCGATCGGTCACATGTATTGGTTTTTATTTACAAGAGTTGTTCAAACAAAACACAAAACATTTCCAACACAGAAAGCTTTGCTTGCGGGGTTTTTATTAAGCCTTAACCCTGGTGCTAACGAAGCCCGTAACCAGGGTGTTACACATGTCACCCCGTGGATGCTGGCAAAGTGGGTGAATGGCAGGAGCCGTTCGAGTTATGGTGGCGATGCCCACGGGCAAGGCGACCACCAGTTACTAGTTATAATTAATTTGTAGCGCAGGTGTAATGTGGTGAGGTAGTCGTTTGGTTCTGACTGCATGTAATTTAATCAATGTCTTCATTTATGTTGTACAATTAAATTGCTAATTCGACAAGACTTGTAATATATGTTTTTCGCTGATTTATGTACTATGTTATTGAGATGTAATCTTGCTATGTGGCAGCTACTGTGGTATGATACTCAATCGGGATCCTGGTGTAGTGGAGATGTGGATGGCATTTTTCAGAGATCACCAAGGTTGATTTGTTTAAATCAGGTTGGTCAAGTGGATGAAACTCGATTTATGGAAATTAACGCTGCGGGTTTCTACATTAAAAATATCAAAAACTTTGTCCCACACGAAACTTCCTTGACGACGGCGGGTTTTCTTTTGCAGAGATCGCTTGTGCCGCCGCATGTGCGTCACGGCCGCCCTTCTTCAACCAGTGGTTCGGCGAGCTTTCTAAAGTGGACGTATAGGGCATAGGGCCACGTCATCCTGTTGTTGTGCAGCGGGCAGTGGCACGATGGCCCACTGACGGCTCACCAGGCTGCACACTAGGAAGAGCGAGACGTTGCCTCCTTCTTGCGTTTCTAGAGGAGATCCAAGACATGACAGTGACGAAGACAACACCTCTGCCATCATCGGCGGTGCTGGGGCTCACGGAGCTACACGTGCCCATGCAAAAGTTGCGGTTCCTCCTCACCGACTGTGCACGACGGGGCGCGTGGCTGTGGGTGCTCGTGAATGCCGGATTGTCCACGTCTGAGCTCTGGGCCGGGGAGCTCGCGCGGCTTATGTCGGAGCATGCGTGGCGCATGGTGGTGCGCCCGTACGCCGGCAATGAGCGCGCGATGAGGAGCGTACGGTCGACACTGGAGCAGTTCAAGAGCGGCGTCTTGCCGGACGCTGAGGACGCGAGGCAGATACGCGGACGCACGACTGCGTGTATTTTACTGCACGGGGTCTCAGTTTTTCCAAGTGCCAAAAGGTTGGGAGGTGGGGATGAATTGTTGGAAGCCATCACCAGAACTAGCAAAACCATCGGCATCAACATGAGCATGAAGTCTGGACTCCCGTACATGACACCGTCAATCTGCAATGGTAGCAGACCGCTAGATTATGCAAAATCAGGCAACCGGCTACAGGTACAAAACTCCAATCAACACTCTCCGCCTATACACCTAATCTGGAAGGATCTCGGCATGCCACGCTCCTCTATCAACACCACGGGGGCAACACATGGCGTCACATCTCCACCAATACCGTGCAACAATAACCTCATCAACATCGGAGCTTGTTCCAATATCCCTCTTCGCATTGATGTGGAGAAACTTAAAATTGAGGGCCTTTTGGCGGGATTACACGACACAGATATATCGGCGACACTTCATGGCTCAACAAACTTGACCCGAATCACAGGAACTTAGGCGCCAAAGAAATCAGCATCAAAGGAAATAACTACATCGTCTTCAACTTCGGGACAGCACTGGCTTCGACGACAAGCAACGCCACCAACATCAGGCATGCCCACAACAACAACCGTGGTAGTCGCCAGGAAGGAGGCCACTTACTCATCGTCACCTCCACACTAACAATAATACAGCAGGAAGATGCATTGACAAGAGTAGAGGGGAGAGATGTCATGGGTCCAACCCCAGACACCATCATCACGGTGCCACCTGAGCAACAACAGGCGTCACCACCAGGACGTATGGCCATCACC
>JAHUYU010003379.1:0-14568 GCA_030439765.1 Tripidium arundinaceum | reverse complement strand
TGTGTTGAGTCATTTGCTCCTGGAAAAGTGTTAGGAGAAACACCAAACATACCATGTCCCATTTGGGGAAAGCGATCACCACGAGGGGGAAAACGTGGTCTGCTAGAGCTGTGGACTGAAAGCCACCGCCACGGGATCCATGGTCATATTGACCACGACCTGAACCCCGCCGGGCACGACCACGGTGTGGTCTCGCCGCCTGAGGCCTAGCACCTTGAGGCATTACACCTCTAGGCCTAGCACTGTGCCTCTAAACAGGAGATACATGTACGCCATGGGGAGGACGGTACATGTTCCGGTTGTTCAACTCATATCCTCGCTGCTCATTTCTCTTCCTCCTAAAGCAAAACTCAATAAGATGACCATCCCTATGGCAGTACTCACAGTGATACCTCATCTCTCTCTTGGGTGGTGGTGGTTCACTCTCTTGCGGGTATGGTTCACTCTTGGTGGCTGTTTGGCTCTAGGAAGGGATCCTCAAGAGATGTTTGGCAGAGTGTCAAGTGGGTTCCTAAGATGGTTAGGTTTTGGAATCCACACTTGTTTCTGAGGTGGAGCTTTTGGAGGTTCTTCAAACACTCCATCTTTGATGGTAGGCAAAGTGGGCTTAGGTGGAGTGATTTTGGTCAACTTGGGAGTGGTGGTAGGTTTCTCACTTGGTTTCAAGCCACTGCACTCACCAACCTTGCCATAGAGATTTTCACCCATCTCACCTAAAGCAAAGTCTACTCCTGGTCCACCAATTCCCCTCTTGAATTGGTTGACCATCATGCCCAACTGCGGCTCACTGCAAGACACCCGGCTCAAGATGGTCCGAAGGTATGTGTTTTCTTCCTCGGTTCTCATCTTGTCGTGCTTGTAGGACTAAGCTCCAACTCCAAACTCTCACAAAGAGCACATTTAGCAACACCTGTGCTATATGAGCTAGCCTTCACAAGCAAAAAGATCTTGGCAACCTTCTCTGCCAGCTCAGATTGCGAGCCTGAGCAGGACTTGCATGCACCCAACAAGACAGGCCTAGCCTTCACCTCCTCAAGCTCGTCTAACAGAGAGGCATACTTGCTTTGCAAAGTTTGACATGTGAATCGCACAAAATTCACATTTAGCCTCATCTGACACCACCACACCAGACTTAGCAAACTTAAGCTCCTTAAGCGTAACTTCTAGCTTGTTCTTATACTCTTTCCTACCACGAGTAGCGTGCTTAAGCAACTTATCTTGGCTAAGCAAAGCAGCATTCAAAGTTTCAACCTCAGCAGCAAGCTCGATGGCGGAAAGTGAGACCTGAGAAGCGTAGTCGTCGCTGAGAACCTCGTCCTTACTGGTCTCCACCTTGTCACCAAGCACCATGGTGCAGAAGCCTCCATGGGTGGAGTAAGGGAAGAACCAGAGCTCGTTCAGCTTCTCCTCGACCTTCCTCTCGGACTCATCGTCGCTTGAAGAGGAAGAAGCATGCTCATCGCTGGAGTCAATGTCGAGGTCACTGAGGGAAGCAAGGAAGGCACGCTCCTGGGACTTGGCCTTCTTGAGGTACTTGCACTTGATCGAATCCTTGTCGAACCTTTCCTTGGACTTGTGCGTGCCGGAGGTGTTCTCGCGCTTGTCCTTGCGCTTGCCGGTGTCATGCTTGCCGGAGGAGTGCTTGTTCTTCTTGGGGCAGTTGGCAATGAAGTGGTCGGGGTCGCCACAGTGGAAGTAGCCCTCCTTGTTGCCACCACGCCGGCGGTTCATGCGGTTGTTGTGGAACCACGAGAACCAGCTGATGATCAATGCCAGCTCGTCATCTCCAAGTGCCTCCATCTGCTCCTCTGTGACAGAGACCAAAGAAGACAAAGCAAAAGAAGCTTGTGAAGGGTTAGTCAAAGAACTTGAACCACCAATACCTAAGACCAAAGCCATGGTCGGTGTAGAAGGATTCTCGAGCTTGGCTCGAATCTGATGATCGATCTCAGTGGACTTGAGCTTGCTGAATAGCTCATCCACGGTGGGTGTCTCGTAGTTGGGTGACTCAATGATCATAGAGACTTTCACATCACAAACCCTCTAATCTAGGGCATGTAGTAACTTGAGAGCCCTCTCATGATCGTCATAGGGTAGCTGCAGCTTATTTGCCCGCGTCTTGTTCACAATTGTCTGGAAGCGAGAGAACATAGAATCGACAGACTCTCCAGGCAACCGAACAAAGTTCTCATACTCATGTCGGTACATCACAAAGAGTCTAGGGTCTTGACCTGGGAAAAGTCCCTCATGATATCGTTCAAGGGTCTGCCAGATTGCTCGAGCTGTAGTGAGGTGAGAAACACGATCAAACTCAGAAAGCGACAGGCAAGAAAAAATTGCATTACGAGCCTTGCTATTTGCCTCGTGATGGTCAATCTACTCCTGACCAATATCAGCAGCAAGCACCACGTAACCTGGATCCTCACAAATCTCCCAAACCTGTGAGCTGATGCTCTAGAGATGCACAGACATGCGGATCTTCCAATACGGATAATTTGTCCCATGTTGGCAGTCACTAACGACCATATTTGACCGCCAATTATAGTCCAAAAGCAGGAGAAATAAACATACTTTCGACATATATGCTTTTACTATTGACAAAGTTCCTCTTGTATTGAAAGCTTATTATTTTGCAGAGACTATGCCAAAATATAGTGGAACAAGAATCAAAATACGCCAACAGAGAAAGCGTAACGCAGATCATATACCAAGGAGCCAAGCAAAAGCCCACTTTCATGCAAAATTTGGGCCAAACACCTACGTGGAGGCGACCCTGGTCCAACCAGAGGCCCACCAGAGAAAGGCGGTGGCGAGAGGAGCGGGCCAGGGTGCGGCCGCACCGCCACTGGCTCCCCTCGAGCCCACTCTTCTCTGGCGGTTGCATGCCGACATGTAGAGGCGGTGTAAGCTAGTTTCCTATTTTATGGCACCCCAAACTGACCTCCATTATGTATAAAAGGAGGGGTAGTGCTCTCATGACACACACACCACCTTCAGTCAATACATCTTGAGCAACACCTCTCTAGTTTTTACCTTTCCTTAGTAGTTCTAGAGCAAGGCAAAGCTACCTTGGAGGGCTTGACTCCTTGGAGAAGAATCTTGGTATGAATAAGATGAATCATTTCTCCAAAGTCTTGTCTTCATTTTATCGATATAGTTATGCAAGAAAACTAGAGTATAGTTCTCATGATATTATCTTGATATATGAGCTACTCTATAGTTTATATGTCATGATGTTGCCATGTAGAACTTTATGCTTAAACATTCATATCATGTTTATGCTAAGAAATAGAGTTAAGTTGAGGTGGCGGTCCATCGTGCTTTCGGGTGTGCCCAAGCTTCTTACCTGTCGATCCGTAGGGTCGGGGACCCGGGGGGGCTTGGGTAGTTTCTCTATACGCGAGCATGGTGCTCGGGTATATAGAAGCAGGTGAATGCATTTCATGCTCCACGGTTGAGGGGTAGGCGGCAGGTGGTGACAGCCCTGTCCGTCCTTCGTAATCCCCCACATTCGGGTATGGTGTAGGAGTATGTAAATTGTCACATGAGGTTGCTGGCAGACCAGTACTCGGTGGCCTCCTGACCTATCTCACACTTAGCACTAGCTCTTACTCATGTACATGTATGATTACTTACTATTCTTTGCATAGCTGTATCAAGGATATGCCTGCTCTCATAGATTTATTCTTTTATTCTTTAGTCCTTCTTCCTTCTTTCTTTGCTCAGGTGCTAGACTCGAGTGTGTGTCACACTATCCCAAAACTATCATGTTTACCCCTGCCATAAGCATTGGTTCATCTTTGCAATCATGTTATCTTGTTCATATCCATACTAGACTCCTTACACCATGCCTTCCTTTGGGAAAATATAAATAACGATACCCTGAAATACTTCCGGGTGAAATGCTACAACGGTATTTCCGTGCGCTTGCGGAGTTAAATCTGTAATCGTTAAGATTTACCGGTTGACATTCTCTGGTGTCATTGCCTTTTCTGGCAGTGATGCTGGGAAATGCCAACAGGCATTTCTGGTGCCGTTGCCGGGGATGGGTCCTATCTCTATTCTTGGTGATGACGCTAAGAAATGCCAACAAGCATTTCTGGCGCCGTTGCCGGGGAAGGCATTGGTGTATAAGATCTAGTAGGTCATGTTCATGATGATATGCATGCATGGTAACCACTGCTTATGCAGGCTAACTCTGCTTGTTTCCTCCTGTTGTGGATGAAAACAGGATAGTGTATGACTGGTTTCTCCCTGCCGGACAACTACATCAGCAATCTGGAGGCACTCCTAAGGAAGAACCGGTCTCGTGCCGCTTCTTCTTCTGCTACTCCACCGTCAGCTGAACCAGTCAACTCCGCACCATCTGCTACTATCGCTATGGCCCAGAAGACCCTCCGCGAATTCTTTGTCCCGGCCGTTGCCAACGTGCCCACCGGGCCCGCTGTCAACGTAGGTGACAAGAACTTTGAGCTTTGTACCGGGCTCATTACGATGGTGCAGGCAAGCCCGTTCTGCGGCTTGCCAAGCGAGGACGCAAATGCGCATCTTCAGCACTTCCTTGAGTTGTGCGACACCATCGTTATCAAAGACGTCGCACCGGAGCAAAGAAAGAAGGAAGAAGGACTAAAGAATAAAAGAATAAATCTATGAGAGCAGGCATATCCTTGATACAGCTATGCAAAGAATAGTAAGTAATCATACATGTACATGAGTAAGAGCTAGTGCTAAGTGTGAGATAGGTCAGGAGGCCACCGAGTACTGGTCTGCCAGCAACCTCATGTGACAATTTACATACTCCTACACCATACCCGAATGTGGGGGATTACGAAGGACGGACAGGGCTGTCACCACCTGCCGCCTACCCCTCAACCGTGGAGCATGAAATGCATTCACCTGCTTCTATATACCCGAGCACCATGCTCGCGTATAGAGAAACTACCCAAGCCCCCCCGGGTCCCCGACCCTACGGATCGACAGGTAAGAAGCTTGGGCACACCCGAAAGCACGATGGACCGCCACCTCAACTTAACTCTATTTCTTAGCATAAACATGATATGAATGTTTAAGCATAAAGTTCTACATGGCAACATCATGACATATAAACTATAGAGTAGCTCATATATCAAGATAATATCATGAGAACTATACTCTAGTTTTCTTGCATAACTATATCGATAAAATGAAGACAAGACTTTGGAGAAATGATTCATCTTATTCATACCAAGATTCTTCTCCAAGGAGTCAAGCCCTCCAAGGTAGCTTTGCCTTGCTCTAGAACTACTAAGGAAAGGTAAAAACTAGAGAGGTGTTGCTCAAGATGTATTGACTGAAGGTGGTGTGTGTGTCATGAGAGCACTACCCCTCCTTTTATACATAATGGAGGTCAGTTTGGGGTGCCATAAAATAGGAAACTAGCTTACACCGCCTCTACATGTCGGCATGCAACCGCCAGAGAAGAGTGGGCTCGAGGGGAGCCAGTGGCGGTGCGGCCGCACCCTGGCCCGCTCCTCTCGCCACCGCCTTTCTCTGGTGGGCCTCTGGTTGGACCAGGGTCGCCTCCACGTAGGTGTTTGGCCCAAATTTTGCATGAAAGTGGGCTTTTGCTTGGCTCCTTGGTATATGATCTGCGTTACGCTTTCTCTGTTGGCGTATTTTGATTCTTGTTCCACTATATTTTGGCATAGTCTCTGCAAAATAATAAGCTTTCAATACAAGAGGAACTTTGTCAATAGTAAAAGCATATATGTCGAAAGTATGTTTATTTCTCCTGCTTTTGGACTATAATTGGCGGTCAAATATGGTCGTTAGTGACCGCCAACATGGGACAAATTATCCGTATTGGAAGATCCGCATGTCTGTGCATCTCTAGAGCATCAGCTCACAGGTTTGGGAGATTTGTGAGGATCCAGGTTACGTGGTGCTTGCTGCTGATATTGGTCAGGAGTAGATTGACCATCACGAGGCAAATAGCAAGGCTCGTAATGCAATTTTTTCTTGCCTGTCGCTTTCTGAGTTTGATCGTGTTTCTCACCTCACTACAGCTCGAGCAATCTGGCAGACCCTTGAACGATATCATGAGGGACTTTTCCCAGGTCAAGACTAGACTCTTTGTGATGTACCGACATGAGTATGAGAACTTTGTTCGGTTGCCTGGAGAGTCTGTCGATTCTATGTTCTCTCGCTTCCAGACAATTGTGAACAAGACGCGGGCAAATAAGCTGCAGCTACCCTATGACGATCATGAGAGGGCTCTCAAGTTACTACATGCCCTAGATTAGAGGGTTTGTGATGTGAAAGTCTCTATGATCATTGAGTCACCCAACTACGAGACACCCATCGTGGATGAGCTATTCAGCAAGCTCAAGTCCACTGAGATCGATCATCAGATTCGAGCCAAGCTCGAGAATCCTTCTACACCGACCATGGCTTTGGTCTTAGGTATTGGTGGTTCAAGTTCTTTGACTAACCCTTCACAAGCTTCTTTTGCTTTGTCTTCTTTGGTCTCTGTCACAGAGGAGCAGATGGAGGCACTTGGAGATGACGAGCTGGCATTGATCATCAGCTGGTTCTCGTGGTTCCACAACAACCGCATGAACCGCCGGCGTGGTGGCAACAAGGAGGGCTACTTCCACTGTGGCGACCCCGACCACTTCATTGCCAACTGCCCCAAGAAGAACAAGCACTCCTCCGGCAAGCATGACACCGGCAAGCGCAAGGACAAGCGCGAGAACACCTCCGGCACGCACAAGTCCAAGGAAAGGTTCGACAAGGATTCGATCAAGTGCAAGTACCTCAAGAAGGCCAAGTCCCAGGAGCGTGCCTTCCTTGCTTCCCTCAGTGACCTCGACATTGACTCCAGCGATGAGCATGCTTCTTCCTCTTCAAGCGACGATGAGTCCGAGAGGAAGGTCGAGGAGAAGCTGAACGAGCTCTGGTTCTTCCCTTACTCCACCCATGGAGGCTTCTGCACCATGGTGCTTGGTGACAAGGTGGAGACCAGTAAGGACGAGGTTCTCAGCGACGACTACGCTTCTCAGGTCTCACTTTCCGCCATCGAGCTTGCTGCTGAGGTTGAAACTTTGAATGCTGCTTTGCTTAGCCAAGATAAGTTGCTTAAGCACGCTACTCGTGGTAGGAAAGAGTATAAGAACAAGCTAGAAGTTACGCTTAAGGAGCTTAAGTTTGCTAAGTCTGGTGTGGTGGTGTCAGATGAGGCTAAATGTGAATTTTGTGCGATTCACATGTCAAACTTTGCAAAGCAAGTATGCCTCTCTGTTAGACGAGCTTGAGGAGGTGAAGGCTAGGCCTGTCTTGTTGGGTGCATGCAAGTCCTGCTCAGGCTCGCAATCTGAGCTGGCAGAGAAGGTTGCCAAGATCTTTTTGCTTGTGAAGGCTAGCTCATATAGCACAGGTGTTGCTAAATGTGCTCTTTGTGAGAGTTTGGAGTTGGAGCTTAGTCCTACAAGCACGACAAGATGAGAACCGAGGAAGAAAACACATACCTTCGGACCATCTTGAGCCGGGTGTCTTGCAGTGAGCCGCAGTTGGGCATGATGGTCAACCAATTCAAGAGGGGAATTGGTGGACCAGGAGTAGACTTTGCTTTAGGTGAGATGGGTGAAAATCTCTATGGCAAGGTTGGTGAGTGCAGTGGCTTGAAACCAAGTGAGAAACCTACCACCACTCCCAAGTTGACCAAAATCACTCCACCTAAGCCCACTT
Source organism: Tripidium arundinaceum (assembly GCA_030439765.1). Lineage (NCBI taxonomy): Eukaryota > Viridiplantae > Streptophyta > Magnoliopsida > Poales > Poaceae > Tripidium > Tripidium arundinaceum. The sequence goes on along the minus strand of JAHUYU010003379.1, from coordinate 6,843 downwards.
TGCCTACCATCAAAGATGGAGTGTTTGAAGAACCTCCAAAAGCTCCACCTCAGAAACAAGTGTGGATTCCAAAACCTAACCATCTTAGGAACCCACTTGACACTCTGCCAAACATCTCTTGAGGATCCCTTCCTAGAGCCAAACAGCCACCAAGAGTGAACCTTACCTTTGCTATTATCCCCGAATGTGATGTACTCCTTGTTGCATGGGGTCGAGGCTAGAGAACCACTTTGAGTTTCCACTCATGTGGCATGAACATCTAGAATCAATGAGCCACATGTTCTCTAGGCCTCCGTCCTGCTCAATAGAAAGGCAGAGGGTGAGCAAATGGCACAACACTGGGGTTAGTAAACTGTGAAGGATACCAGTGTTGAGTCATTTACCCTGGAAAAGTGTTAGGAGAAACACCAAACATACCATGTCCCATTTGGGGAAAGCGATCACCACGAGGGGGAAAACGTGGTCTGCTAGAGCTGTGGACTGAAAGCCACCGCCACGGGATCCATGGTCATATTGACCACGACCTGAACCCCGCCGGGCACGACCACGGTGTGGTCTCGCCGCCTGAGGCCTAGCACCTTGAGGCATTACACCTCTAGGCCTAGCACTGTGCCTCTAAACAGGAGATACATGTACGCCATGGGGAGGACGGTACATGTTCCGGTTGTTCAACTCATATCCTCGCTGCTCATTTCTCTTCCTCCTAAAGCAAAACTCAATAAGATGACCATCCCTATGGCAGTACTCACAGTGATACCTCATCTCTCTCTTGGGTGGTGGTGGTTCACTCTCTTGCGGGTATGGTTCACTCTTGGTGGCTGTTTGGCTCTAGGAAGGGATCCTCAAGAGATGTTTGGCAGAGTGTCAAGTGGGTTCCTAAGATGGTTAGGTTTTGGAATCCACACTTGTTTCTGAGGTGGAGCTTTTGGAGGTTCTTCAAACACTCCATCTTTGATGGTAGGCAAAGTGGGCTTAGGTGGAGTGATTTTGGTCAACTTGGGAGTGGTGGTAGGTTTCTCACTTGGTTTCAAGCCACTGCACTCACCAACCTTGCCATAGAGATTTTCACCCATCTCACCTAAAGCAAAGTCTACTCCTGGTCCACCAATTCCCCTCTTGAATTGGTTGACCATCATGCCCAACTGCGGCTCACTGCAAGACACCCGGCTCAAGATGGTCCGAAGGTATGTGTTTTCTTCCTCGGTTCTCATCTTGTCGTGCTTGTAGGACTAAGCTCCAACTCCAAACTCTCACAAAGAGCACATTTAGCAACACCTGTGCTATATGAGCTAGCCTTCACAAGCAAAAAGATCTTGGCAACCTTCTCTGCCAGCTCAGATTGCGAGCCTGAGCAGGACTTGCACGCACCCAACAAGACAGGCCTAGCCTTCACCTCCTCAAGCTCGTCTAACAGAGAGGCATACTTGCTTTGCAAAGTTTGACATGTGAATCGCACAAAATTCACATTTAGCCTCATCTGACACCACCACACCAGACTTAGCAAACTTAAGCTCCTTAAGCGTAACTTCTAGCTTGTTCTTATACTCTTTCCTACCACGAGTAGCGTGCTTAAGCAACTTATCTTGGCTAAGCAAAGCAGCATTCAAAGTTTCAACCTCAGCAGCAAGCTCGATGGCGGAAAGTGAGACCTGAGAAGCGTAGTCGTCGCTGAGAACCTCGTCCTTACTGGTCTCCACCTTGTCACCAAGCACCATGGTGCAGAAGCCTCCATGGGTGGAGTAAGGGAAGAACCAGAGCTCGTTCAGCTTCTCCTCGACCTTCCTCTCGGACTCATCGTCGCTTGAAGAGGAAGAAGCATGCTCATCGCTGGAGTCAATGTCGAGGTCACTGAGGGAAGCAAGGAAGGCACGCTCCTGGGACTTGGCCTTCTTGAGGTACTTGCACTTGATCGAATCCTTGTCGAACCTTTCCTTGGACTTGTGCGTGCCGGAGGTGTTCTCGCGCTTGTCCTTGCGCTTGCCGGTGTCATGCTTGCCGGAGGAGTGCTTGTTCTTCTTGGGGCAGTTGGCAATGAAGTGGTCGGGGTCGCCACAGTGGAAGTAGCCCTCCTTGTTGCCACCACGCCGGCGGTTCATGCGGTTGTTGTGGAACCACGAGAACCAGCTGATGATCAATGCCAGCTCGTCATCTCCAAGTGCCTCCATCTGCTCCTCTGTGACAGAGACCAAAGAAGACAAAGCAAAAGAAGCTTGTGAAGGGTTAGTCAAAGAACTTGAACCACCAATACCTAAGACCAAAGCCATGGTCGGTGTAGAAGGATTCTCGAGCTTGGCTCGAATCTGATGATCGATCTCAGTGGACTTGAGCTTGCTGAATAGCTCATCCACGGTGGGTGTCTCGTAGTTGGGTGACTCAATGATCATAGAGACTTTCACATCACAAACCCTCTAATCTAGGGCATGTAGTAACTTGAGAGCCCTCTCATGATCGTCATAGGGTAGCTGCAGCTTATTTGCCCGCGTCTTGTTCACAATTGTCTGGAAGCGAGAGAACATAGAATCGACAGACTCTCCAGGCAACCGAACAAAGTTCTCATACTCATGTCGGTACATCACAAAGAGTCTAGTCTTGACCTGGGAAAAGTCCCTCATGATATCGTTCAAGGGTCTGCCAGATTGCTCGAGCTGTAGTGAGGTGAGAAACACGATCAAACTCAGAAAGCGACAGGCAAGAAAAAATTGCATTACGAGCCTTGCTATTTGCCTCGTGATGGTCAATCTACTCCTGACCAATATCAGCAGCAAGCACCACGTAACCTGGATCCTCACAAATCTCCCAAACCTGTGAGCTGATGCTCTAGAGATGCACAGACATGCGGATCTTCCAATACGGATAATTTGTCCCATGTTGGCGGTCACTAACGACCATATTTGACCGCCAATTATAGTCCAAAAGCAGGAGAAATAAACATACTTTCGACATATATGCTTTTACTATTGACAAAGTTCCTCTTGTATTGAAAGCTTATTATTTTGCAGAGACTATGCCAAAATATAGTGGAACAAGAATCAAAATACGCCAACAGAGAAAGCGTAACGCAGATCATATACCAAGGAGCCAAGCAAAAGCCCACTTTCATGCAAAATTTGGGCCAAACACCTACGTGGAGGCGACCCTGGTCCAACCAGAGGCCCACCAGAGAAAGGCGGTGGCGAGAGGAGCGGGCCAGGGTGCGGCCGCACCGCCACTGGCTCCCCTCGAGCCCACTCTTCTCTGGCGGTTGCATGCCGACATGTAGAGGCGGTGTAAGCTAGTTTCCTATTTTATGGCACCCCAAACTGACCTCCATTATGTATAAAAGGAGGGGTAGTGCTCTCATGACACACACACCACCTTCAGTCAATACATCTTGAGCAACACCTCTCTAGTTTTTACCTTTCCTTAGTAGTTCTAGAGCAAGGCAAAGCTACCTTGGAGGGCTTGACTCCTTGGAGAAGAATCTTGGTATGAATAAGATGAATCATTTCTCCAAAGTCTTGTCTTCATTTTATCGATATAGTTATGCAAGAAAACTAGAGTATAGTTCTCATGATATTATCTTGATATATGAGCTACTCTATAGTTTATATGTCATGATGTTGCCATGTAGAACTTTATGCTTAAACATTCATATCATGTTTATGCTAAGAAATAGAGTTAAGTTGAGGTGGCGGTCCATCGTGCTTTCGGGTGTGCCCAAGCTTCTTACCTGTCGATCCGTAGGGTCGGGGACCCGGGGGGGCTTGGGTAGTTTCTCTATACGCGAGCATGGTGCTCGGGTATATAGAAGCAGGTGAATGCATTTCATGCTCCACGGTTGAGGGGTAGGCGGCAGGTGGTGACAGCCCTGTCCGTCCTTCGTAATCCCCCACATTCGGGTATGGTGTAGGAGTATGTAAATTGTCACATGAGGTTGCTGGCAGACCAGTACTCGGTGGCCTCCTGACCTATCTCACACTTAGCACTAGCTCTTACTCATGTACATGTATGATTACTTACTATTCTTTGCATAGCTGTATCAAGGATATGCCTGCTCTCATAGATTTATTCTTTTATTCTTTAGTCCTTCTTCCTTCTTTCTTTGCTCAGGTGCTAGACTCGAGTGTGTGTCACACTATCCCAAAACTATCATGTTTACCCCTGCCATAAGCATTGGTTCATCTTTGCAATCATGTTATCTTGTTCATATCCATACTAGACTCCTTACACCATGCCTTCCTTTGGGAAAATATAAATAACGATACCCTGAAATACTTCCGGGTGAAATGCTACAACGGTATTTCCGTGCGCTTGCGGAGTTAAATCTGTAATCGTTAAGATTTACCGGTTGACATTCTCTGGTGTCATTGCCTTTTCTGGCAGTGATGCTGGGAAATGCCAACAGGCATTTCTGGTGCCGTTGCCGGGGATGGGTCCTATCTCTATTCTTGGTGATGACGCTAAGAAATGCCAACAAGCATTTCTGGCGCCGTTGCCGGGGAAGGCATTGGTGTATAAGATCTAGTAGGTCATGTTCATGATGATATGCATGCATGGTAACCACTGCTTATGCAGGCTAACTCTGCTTGTTTCCTCCTGTTGTGGATGAAAACAGGATAGTGTATGACTGGTTTCTCCCTGCCGGACAACTACATCAGCAATCTGGAGGCACTCCTAAGGAAGAACCGGTCTCGTGCCGCTTCTTCTTCTGCTACTCCACCGTCAGCTGAACCAGTCAACTCCGCACCATCTGCTACTATCGCTATGGCCCAGAAGACCCTCCGCGAATTCTTTGTCCCGGCCGTTGCCAACGTGCCCACCGGGCCCGCTGTCAACGTAGGTGACAAGAACTTTGAGCTTTGTACCGGGCTCATTACGATGGTGCAGGCAAGCCCGTTCTGCGGCTTGCCAAGCGAGGACGCAAATGCGCATCTTCAGCACTTCCTTGAGTTGTGCGACACCATCGTTATCAAAGACGTCGCACCGGAGATCATCAGGCTCCGTCTGTTTCCCTTCTCCCTTGTGGGGAAGGCGAAACAGTGGTTCTACAAGGACAAGGAAGCAGTCGACATGTGGGCGAAATGCTCCACGGCATTTCTCGCGAAGTTCTTTCCCATGGGCAAAACCACTACCCTGAGGGGAAGAATCGCCAACTTCTAGCAAAACTCTACTGAAACCATACCCGAGGCATGGGAAAGCCTACAAGAATACATCCTCGCCTGCCCACACCACGGTATGGAAAACTGGCTGGTGCTCCAGAACTTTTATGATGGGTTAACGCCCATGTCAAAAGGGCACCTTGATGCTGCTGCTGGAGGGGCATTCCTCTCACTCACCACCACCGGAGCTACGGCTCTGATTGACAAAATGGTGACCAACCAAAGTTGGGGAGAGGAAAGAAAACAACAAAAAGGCATGCATACCGTGAAGGAGACGGATATGCTTGCCGCCAAATTAGACCTCCTCATGAAAAGACTTGACGAACGTGCCAACGAAAAAGAAATACAAGGCACTGTCAAGGCCATGGACTCACAGATGACGTGCGAGGTCTGTGGCGATGTTGGCCACTCGGGGAATGACTGCCCCGAGACCCATGAAGACGCTGCCTACATCAACAACGGGTTCCGCCAACCAGGAGGCAATAACGGGTGGAACAACCAACAGCGTCCACCATTTCAAGGAGGTAATTCGAACTACAATTCTAATTACAATTCGAACCAACCTTCCTTGAAAGACTTGGTCTTAGGCCAAGCCAAAATTAATGAAAATATCACTAAAAAGTTAATGAATAATGATAAAATTTTGGAAAATATAAATTCAAAAATTGAAAGTTTATCCTCCTCTGTTAAGAATCAGCTGAGCTTTAATAAAATGATAGAAACTCAACTAGCTCAGATTACTGCTGCTATTCCTGTTGAAAATAAACGAAAAATCCTGGGGCAACTCGAGAATTCCCTTGAAAATATTAAAGCGGTGACCACGAGGGGTGGTAAGTCCACTCGTGATCCACCAAACCCTAACCATTCAGCAGGAAAGGCAAAGGAGCGCCAGGAGGAGGAACCTTCATCATCAACGAAAACACAAAAAGATCAAGAAAAGGAGATGGCACCGCTCGAGTACACGGACACAAGCTACCTGCCATTTCCCACAAGAAACTGGAAACAAGTCGTGGACGAGCAATTCGCTCATTTTGTTGAGATGATAGAGAAGATACATGTGAGCGTTCCACTAATGGACGTCTTACATGCACCTTCTTACGCCAAGTATATCAAAGACATCATCAACAACAAACGACCACTACCATCCACGGAAGTCGTGAAGCTAACGGAAGAGTGTAGTGCTGCTATACTCAACCGTCTTCCTGAAAAGAAGAAGGACCCTGGGTGCCCCACTATCACATGCTCAATCGGAGCCCAGCGGTTCGATCATGCCTTGTGCGATCTTGGGGCTAGCATTAGTGTTATGCCCAAGGTCGTCTTCGACCAACTAAACTACACACATCTGGCACCCACGCCGATGACGCTCTAGCTAGCCGACTCGTCAGTCCGCTACCCGGCGGGAATCGCTGAAGACATTCCGGTGAAAATCCGGGATTATTTCGTTCCCGTCAACTTCGTGGTGCTCGACATGGAGATTACAAAGGAATCGCCGCTCATCCTTGGGCGACCTTTCCTGAGCACCGCAGGAGCTTAAATTGATGTTGGAGCCGGAGAAATCCGCTTCAAAATCAACAGCAAGGAGGAGAAGTTCGAGTTTCGGCCCCGACATCAGGAGCAATGCTCCATGATCCGTATCAAATACGGACCAAATCCACAAGGCGTGAAAGAGGTTGTGATTCAACCCCGACTGGTGGATAGCCTCATC
>JAHUYU010000677.1:0-19193 GCA_030439765.1 Tripidium arundinaceum | reverse complement strand
ATTCAACAACATAACAACATGCTCACTTAGACAGTAATCGCTGCAGCAGTAGTAGGCCAGCGCAACAGTATCCTCATTCCTAGATTGATCCACCCCATCTGGTTTGCCACAGTCACACATAGGCACGGGTAATTCTGGAGGGACTGGTACATTTTTGCATGACACGTCCGAATACAGCTCTTTGGGACGACCCCTCCTTTCCCACTTGTGCCTACGCATGTACACAAAACAAAAAATAATAAGGACAGTTGTGAAATTATAGCAAAAAAACATGAGATAAGCATTTCATCTTTACTACAACATTAAACAACTAACCTAGTTTTTGACTAACCTAAACATAGAGGAAATGCAATAACATGTACACGTACAAAACGAGGGCAGCCACTAACCCAACCTTCCTAACGATTCGACCCACCTAAATTACTTTGCATCTCTTCCAAAACAAAGATTTTGCTTCAAACCCTAGCTACCAACCCAACTCCTCAAATCCACCAACAAAACACAAAATGAGAGGGAATTTACCTTGCCCTAGGCCGTGGGGGGGGGAAGCTTGGGGGGCGACCATCAACTAGCTCCAGAGGCCGATTTGGCCGGGAGGAGGCCGGTTGGCGCCCGGGCGGCCGCTGGGAGCGCCCAGCCGAGTGGGGGCGGAAGAATCAAATGAGGGAGACACAGGGGGAGGGAGCCGCCCACGCCTCTGTAAGTCGCCCGCGCCGCCGTCGGTTGCGCGGCAGAGGAGCCACGTCTGTGGGTCAGCGTGCGGCTGACCGGCCACGGTGGCAGGCCAGCTGCACCACCCAGGCTGGCGCGTCGCTGCAGTTTGGCCACGCCCGCGCAGTAGGCGCGGCCAAACAGGTTAGATTTGAAAAAAAAGTCATCCGTGTTATTCTTAAAAATAGTATTAACAAAAGGTTGAAAATAAAAAAAATCTTGGTGGAAGCTAGCTAGCTACCCGGGTAGGTTGGCTGTGTGACGCCGACGAGTTTTTTCTTTTTCTTTTTCTGTTTTCATTCACTGTCGTGATGAATTATTCACCCGTCATCAATCATTCTATCCACCCGACCCTAGTTGATGACCCGGGAAAGGATAGGGTAATTAATGAGGAGCTAAACAAATCTCTCTCCCTCTCTCAAATCACATCCGAAGGTCGTGACTGTTAGCTCTCGCTCTTTTTTTCTCGTAGCACCCTTCAAGATCATTTGAATCTAACGTCATATATGTGCCCGTACTGCCTTTAATTTCCAAAAGAAAAATGGCCAGCGTTCTAGAAGCGGCGAAAGAAGGGCCCCAAGCAAAGGGGAACTGAAAGGAACTCTCGTCAAGTGGCCATCCATCCTACATCAGTCACTCTCGCTTATACCTCCACACAACCTATCTTAGCCGATTGCTTATTCGCGGATTACGCGGGTTATAGTTGCCCTTTTTTTTTTGTCTACCACTAGCAATCTAGGTCAGTCAGACAATCAACCCGACGCAAGCAAAAGATCTCTCCACCATCTCCTCCTTGTTTACGCGATGACATAACAAAATTTGGAATGTTTTGGATGTACAGATATTAATATTATATGGACATTGCGTGTTGTCGTTTTCTTATAACCGTATAAAATGCGAATTTATGAAAATAACACCTAGTGAAAGTGAAATAGCTTCTACTAGTAAATGACAAAACAACTTACTAAATTTATTTGATTTAATTGAAACAAGGTTGGACCAAGTCCAAGTGTCCAACAAAATAGTTTACTTAGGACCTGTTTGGTTGGTGACTAAACCTTGCCACGCCAAAGTTTAGTCATGCCACAGTTTTTTTGGCAGCTGTTTGGTTCACTGCCACAGTTATGGTACACCACACTTTCTTAGCACCCTGTCCCATATGTCATAGACTCATTTTCGTGCCAAACCATGCCACAAGTGTGGCTTCGATTTTACTCGCCACACTTTCAATGGTAGACACAATTTGCCGAAGGTCAGGCGTGGCAAGTTTTGGTCACCAACCGAACAGGCCCGATCATAATTTGCAACGGATGAAGTAGCATGCATGGAAACAAAAAAACTAAACTCGAGTGAAACAAATCTCTCCACAATTTAATTTAGTTAGTGTCCACTTATGTTGGGTTTACATTCAACTTGTATTAGAATTAGAATTACGATTATTATCGCAATGTAATTTATAGGTACAATTGGTGTAACTTAATCCTCGGGTGTAGGAAGGAATATTATACACTAATTCTTACAATACCTTTAATTTGGACATGGAACTTATCTAAAAAACCCAAATTTTATAACATGCTGATAAAATTCATGTGTAGAAGGAAACTTTTCACCAAGTCAAAACTGTTGGTACTAACTAACGCCCCGTTTGTATCTCATGGTCTAAAGTTTATTAGCCACTAAACTTTAGATAATTTTAATTGTTGAGACTCTAAACATGTGGTCTAAAACGCTATCTAAACTTTAGTTAATCTTAAAAAAGACCAAACAAGTGAGGTAAAGTGGTATAAAGTTTAGCCCTTAACTTTAGCTAACTAAACTTTATATATATCATGACATCAAATATGGCCTAATAAAAGCTTCTGTATGTTCAGCCTGTTCTGCTTGTTAGTCTCAGTTTATTTTAGCTTGTCACAGAACAATATTAAATCAGTCGAAATCAGCCGGCTTATGTACCAGCCGAAATCATCATTAATTCTCAAACGACGTCGGACAACTCCTGTCTTAGGCCTTGTTTAGATCAAAAACTTTACACCCAAAACTATCATATCGAATCTTGCGGCACATGCATAGAGTATTAAATATAGATAAAATAAAAAACTAATTGCACAGTTTGTGTGTAAATTGCGAGACGAACGTTTTGAGACTAATTAGTCTGTGATTTGACACTAAAGTGCTACAGTAACTGTGTGCTAATGATGGATTAATTAGGCTTAATAAATTCGTCTCGCGGTTTACAGGCAAGCTATGTAATTAGTTTTTTATTAGTATCCAAAAACCCTTCTGACATCGCACGAAACATCCGATATGACATTTACAGAAAAAAAAATGCATCTAAACAAGCCCTTAAACAAACACCATGTTCGCTTGTTCGGTTCATGACTTATTTCAGCTTGTTTTAGCTTATTCTCTCACAGAATCAGCCGAAACCAGCACAAATCAGCACCATCGTCAACCAGCCAACAGGGTGAAAAACTCTTACTCCGTAGCTGGGCTAGGTAAGCACATGCTTTTACTATATCCTGTCTGAAGTATGGAGTAGTATATGGACTAGTCACGATCAGAAGTGTGATGGGCTCAGGGGGCCCGTTGTTTTAATTTGGATCGTCGTGTGAAGTCATCTGATCTGATATATATGGATTAATTATTGCGGAATAAAAGGCACATCAACCGTACGTGTGTGCGAGCGTGTGCACGAGCGCTGCAGTCGTAAGCCGAGCGAATGGTACGGTGAGCATCAATGTCACTGTACGATGGCAAATACAGTACTACTACTATGCTTTGATGCAGGAAGTAAAATAGAAATTGCATTGGAGGGCCGGCCCTGACGCAGTACCACGCATGACTTTGAAGACTTTTCCGCGCAGTGGAGGATGGACGCATACCGGTCCGGGTGGCTCATCGCTCCTCTCCTCGCCCAAGCCTGTCTGCGAGGTGTTGGTGTTGCTGGCCTGGCCTGCTGCTCTCGAGGTAACAACAGTTGCTCTTTGCATGAGTGCATCTGCTCCTCTGGCCTCTGGGGTCTGGGCAGGCCACCACGCTGCTGGTGGCTGTGTGGCCTCGCGCCGTGGACCGTGGTACGAGCATCCGAACAAAGCTGCTGCGACTGCGAGCAAACATGGCACGAGCGGCCGGCCGCCTCAGATTCCACGCCAGTCAGGGACTACTGCTGGACCACGCACGCAAACATGTACTACTAGTATAGTACCACAGGCGTCCCTGCCTCCTCTCGGGCCGCACGCACACATGCACAGCTGCAGGCCTCCCAACACGAGCCGACGAGACGGAGAGCCTTGGCCTGGACGAGGACGACGAACGCTCCCCTCTCTCCTGTCTCCTCGTCATCGCCTTCGCCTCGTCGGGGGCTAGCCACCCAGCAGGCTGAAGGCGGGCCGCTGGATCGAGGTGGGTGCCGGCGCACAGCGGCGGCGCTGGCTGTCGTCTCTCCACTCTCCCGCTGCCGCCATGGCGGAGGCCGGAGGCGAAGGGCAGGCCGCTGGTGAACACTGGGCAAGTGGACAGCGAGCGAGCAACCTGCTCTGCTGCCGACCCAGCAGCAGCGTCGTCCTCCGTACGTGTGACTCTGGCAGTCACGTACACGCACGCGTGGGGGTCCAGCGGGCCAGCGGGAGGCGTGGGCCCCCGCACCGGGGCCCGCCTGCTGTCGCCGTGATTCCGACCGTACGCCTTGGATCGGACGGCACCGGCAGGCCCCCGCCGGTGACGCGAGGTGGGGCCGTGCCTCTCTAGTGCGTGTCTCTGTCTGTCTCTGCCTCTCGAGCATAGCCAGCGCGGAAGCAGCAGCACTCGCTACTCACTGCTGCGTCACGGATGCAGCGGCACGATTGTTCGCTCGCATCCCCTGTTGCTGCTGCCGTATGGTGATTCATACTGTAGCCGTCCAAGGCGGCCATACATACGATCGTGACGAAAACCGGTCCGGGGTACCATGATGAATTCGTGCGCGGCGACCAGACGAAAACCAGGCCAGCACGATCGTAGTACGTCGCCACGCTACGAGCATGCATGGCCTGGCCGGCCGGCTGGCCGGCCACATGCGGCGCCGTGTTAAAATCGCCGTGATGGTGCCCGGCGAGGCAGGGAAAGATCGAGGGACACGGCGCATGGCCGGCAGCGGCAGCGCTATACACACGCACGCACCGTAGTCCGTGGCGAGACGCAGGGTCTTGGCGTCTGCGCGGTGTAGCGAGGTCAATTGAGCGGCGGGTCCGGTTGGATCTCGGTCGATTGGATGGTCCACGGATGGGGGTCTCGCGACTCGCGAGGGCATCCGTCTCGAGAGTTCACATCACCTGCTGTCTGGCTGTTGCTTCCACGCAAAAGCGAGACACCGGCACTGTTCACGTGATCCGCCGGCCCCCGGTTCTTTCTTCGTATCGAAGTCATCCACGACGGGCGAGGGAGACTCTGTCCACTCCTCAATCCTCATCAGCGTGACGCGGCAGCATCCATTTACCCCGGTTTAGTTTTACTTTTACTATTGGGAGGTCGAGTACTCGAGCCAAACCGAAACATGGGTAGTAACCACCCGCAGTAGAATTGGCAGTGATGATTTATAAAGGAGATAATATAAGGTTTCTTAGACAAACCATGTACGGATCTTTTTTGTGCGTGTGTCAATCTCGATGATTTTCCTGAACTAAAGAAATAGCTACAGCAAAATTTGATATCTTCTGGCGCAAGATGTAGCAGAATCTTTGTTTTTCCCCCTCATTCAGTCATTGACAGTGTGAAACTTTCTCCTCTCTAACAAAATCATTAATCACGCAAAACAATATCTTTGCCTGCGCCTAGAACAGTTCGGAGCAGAGCTGTAGCGGAGTCATTCACGGTGTGAAACGTTCTCCTCTCTAACAAATCATTAATCATGCCAAACAATATCTTTGCCTGGGCCTAGAACAGCTCGGAGGAGAGCAAGATACGCCATGCACAGGCGCAGGCAAAGATATTGTTTTGCGTGATTAATGATTTTGTTAGAGAGGAGAAAGTTTCACACTGTCAATGACTGAATGAGGGGGAAAAACAAAGATTCTGCTACATCTTGCGCCAGAAGATATCAAATTTTGCTGTAGCTATTTCTTTAGTTCAGGAAAATCATCGAGATTGACACACGCACAAAAAAGATCCGTACATGGTTTGTCTAAGAAACCTTATATTATCTCCTTTATAAATCATCACTGCCAATTCTACTGCGGGTGGTTACTACCCATGTTTCGGTTTGGCTCGAGTACTCGACCTCCCAATAGTAAAAGTAAAACTAAACCGGGGTAAATGGATGCTGCCGCGTCACGCTGATGAGGATTGAGGAGTGGACAGAGTCTCCCTCGCCCGTCGTGGATGACTTCGATACGAAGAAGAACCGGGGGCCGGCGGATCACGTGAACAGTGCCGGTGTCTCGCTTTTGCGTGGAAGCAACAGCCAGACAGCAGGTGATGTGAACTCTCGAGACGGATGCCCTCGCGAGTCGCGAGACCCCCATCCGTGGACCATCCAATCGACCGAGATCCAACCGGACCCGCCGCTCAATTGACCTCGCTACACCGCGCAGACGCCAAGACCCTGCGTCTCGCCACGGACTACGGTGCGTGCGTGTGTATAGCGCTGCCGCTGCCGGCCATGCGCCGTGTCCCTCGATCTTTCCCTGCCTCGCCGGGCACCATCACGGCGATTTTAACACGGCGCCGCATGTGGCCGGCCAGCCGGCCGGCCAGGCCATGCATGCTCGTAGCGTGGCGACGTACTACGATCGTGCTGGCCTGGTTTTCGTCTGGTCGCCGCGCACGAATTCATCATGGTACCCCGGACCGGTTTTCGTCACGATCGTATGTATGGCCGCCTTGGACGGCTACAGTATGAATCACCATACGGCAGCAGCAACAGGGGATGCGAGCGAACAATCGTGCCGCTGCATCCGTGACGCAGCAGTGAGTAGCGAGTGCTGCTGCTTCCGCGCTGGCTATGCTCGAGAGGCAGAGACAGACAGAGACACGCACTAGAGAGGCACGGCCCCACCTCGCGTCACCGGCGGGGGCCTGCCGGTGCCGTCCGATCCAAGGCGTACGGTCGGAATCACGGCGACAGCAGGCGGGCCCCGGTGCGGGGGCCCACGCCTCCCGCTGGCCCGCTGGACCCCCACGCGTGCGTGTACGTGACTGCCAGAGTCACACGTACGGAGGACGACGCTGCTGCTGGGTCGGCAGCAGAGCAGGTTGCTCGCTCGCTGTCCACTTGCCCAGTGTTCACCAGCGGCCTGCCCTTCGCCTCCGGCCTCCGCCATGGCGGCAGCGGGAGAGTGGAGAGACGACAGCCAGCGCCGCCGCTGTGCGCCGGCACCCACCTCGATCCAGCGGCCCGCCTTCAGCCTGCTGGGTGGCTAGCCCCCGACGAGGCGAAGGCGATGACGAGGAGACAGGAGAGAGGGGAGCGTTCGTCGTCCTCGTCCAGGCCAAGGCTCTCCGTCTCGTCGGCTCGTGTTGGGAGGCCTGCAGCTGTGCATGTGTGCGTGCGGCCCGAGAGGAGGCAGGGACGCCTGTGGTACTATACTAGTAGTACATGTTTGCGTGCGTGGTCCAGCAGTAGTCCCTGACTGGCGTGGAATCTGAGGCGGCCGGCCGCTCGTGCCATGTTTGCTCGCAGTCGCAGCAGCTTTGTTCGGATGCTCGTACCACGGTCCACGGCGCGAGGCCACACAGCCACCAGCAGCGTGGTGGCCTGCCCAGACCCCAGAGGCCAGAGGAGCAGATGCACTCATGCAAAGAGCAACTGTTGTTACCTCGAGAGCAGCAGGCCAGGCCAGCAACACCAACACCTCGCAGACAGGCTTGGGCGAGGAGAGGAGCGATGAGTCACCCGGACCGGTATGCGTCCATCCTCCACTGCGCGGAAAAGTCTTCAAAGTCATGCGTGGTACTGCGTCAGGGCCGGCCCTCCAATGCAATTTCTATTTTACTTCCTGCATCAAAGCATAGTAGTAGTACTGTATTTGCCATCGTACAGTGACATTGATGCTCACCGTACCATTCGCTCGGCTTACGACTGCAGCGCTCGTGCACACGCTCGCACACACGTACGGTTGATGTGCCTTTTATTCCGCAATAATTAATCCATATATATCAGATCAGATGACTTCACACGACGATCCAAATTAAAACAACGGGCCCCCCTGAGCCCATCACACTTCTGATCGTGACTAGTCCATATACTACTCCATACTTCAGACAGGATATAGTAAAAGCATGTGCTTACCTAGCCCAGCTACGGAGTAAGAGTTTTTCACCCTGTTGGCTGGTTGACGATGGTGCTGATTTGTGCTGGTTTCGGCTGATTCTGTGAGAGAATAAGCTAAAACAAGCTGAAATAAGTCATGAACCGAACAAGCGAACATGGTGTTTGTTTAAGGGCTTGTTTAGATGCATTTTTTTTTTCTGTAAATGTCATATCGGATGTTTCGTGCGATGTCAGAAGGGTTTTTGGATACTAATAAAAAAACTAATTACATAGCTTGCCTGTAAACCGCGAGACGAATTTATTAAGCCTAATTAATCCATCATTAGCACACAGTTACTGTAGCACTTTAGTGTCAAATCACAGACTAATTAGTCTCAAAACGTTCGTCTCGCAATTTACACACAAACTGTGCAATTAGTTTTTTTATTTTATCTATATTTAATACTCTATGCATGTGCCGCAAGATTCGATATGATAGTTTTGGGTGTAAAGTTTTTGATCTAAACAAGGCCTAAGACAGGAGTTGTCCGACGTCGTTTGAGAATTAATGATGATTTCGGCTGGTACATAAGCCGGCTGATTTCGACTGATTTAATATTGTTCTGTGACAAGCTAAAATAAACTGAGACTAACAAGCAGAACAGGCTGAACATACAGAAGCTTTTATTAGGCCATATTTGATGTCATGATATATATAAAGTTTAGTTAGCTAAAGTTAAGGGCTAAACTTTATACCACTTTACCTCACTTGTTTGGTCTTTTTTAAGATTAACTAAAGTTTAGATAGCGTTTTAGACCACATGTTTAGAGTCTCAACAATTAAAATTATCTAAAGTTTAGTGGCTAATAAACTTTAGACCATGAGATACAAACGGGGCGTTAGTTAGTACCAACAGTTTTGACTTGGTGAAAAGTTTCCTTCTACACATGAATTTTATCAGCATGTTATAAAAATTTGGGTTTTTTAGATAAGTTCCATGTCCAAATTAAAGGTATTGTAAGAATTAGTGTATAATATTCCTTCCTACACCCGAGGATTAAGTTACACCAATTGTACCTATAAATTACATTGCGATAATAATCGTAATTCTAATTCTAATACAAGTTGAATGTAAACCCAACATAAGTGGACACTAACTAAAATTAAATTGTGGAGAGATTTGTTTCACTCGAGTTTAGTTTTTTTGTTTCCATGCATGCTACTTCATCCGTTGCAAATTATGATCGGGCCTGTTCGGTTGGTGACCAAAACTTGCCACGCCTGACCTTCGGCAAATTGTGTCTACCATTGAAAGTGTGGCGAGTAAAATCGAAGCCACACTTGTGGCATGGTTTGGCACGAAAATGAGTCTATGACATATGGGACAGGGTGCTAAGAAAGTGTGGTGTACCATAACTGTGGCAGTGAACCAAACAGCTGCCAAAAAAACTGTGGCATGACTAAACTTTGGCGTGGCAAGGTTTAGTCACCAACCAAACAGGTCCTAAGTAAACTATTTTGTTGGACACTTGGACTTGGTCCAACCTTGTTTCAATTAATCAAATAAATTTAGTAAGTTGTTTTGTCATTTACTAGTAGAAGCTATTTCACTTTCACTAGGTGTTATTTTCATAAATTCGCATTTTATACGGTTATAAGAAAACGACAACACGCAATGTCCATATAATATTAATATCTGTACATCCAAAACATTCCAAATTTTGTTATATCATCGCGTAAACAAGGAGGAGATGGTGGAGAGATCTTTTGCTTGCGTCGGGTTGATTGTCTGACTGACCTAGATTGCTAGTGGTAGACAAAAAAAAAAAGGGCAACTATAACCCGCGTAATCCGCGAATAAGCAATCGGCTAAGATAGGTTGTGTGGAGGTATAAGCGAGAGTGACTGATGTAGGATGGATGGCCACTTGACGAGAGTTCCTTCAGTTCCCCTTTGCTTGGGGCCCTTCTTTCGCCGCTTCTAGAACGCTGGCCATTTTTCTTTTGGAAATTAAAGGCAGTACGGGCACATATATGACGTTAGATTCAAATGATCTTGAAGGGTGCTACGAGAAAAAAAGAGCGAGAGCTAACAGTCACGACCTTCGGATGTGATTTGAGAGAGGGAGAGAGATTTGTTTAGCTCCTCATTAATTACCCTATCCTTTCCCGGGTCATCAACTAGGGTCGGGTGGATAGAATGATTGATGACGGGTGAATAATTCATCACGACAGTGAATGAAAACAGAAAAAGAAAAAGAAAAAACTCGTCGGCGTCACACAGCCAACCTACCCGGGTAGCTAGCTAGCTTCCACCAAGATTTTTTTTATTTTCAACCTTTTGTTAATACTATTTTTAAGAATAACACGGATGACTTTTTTTTCAAATCTAACCTGTTTGGCCGCGCCTACTGCGCGGGCGTGGCCAAACTGCAGCGACGCGCCAGCCTGGGTGGTGCAGCTGGCCTGCCACCGTGGCCGGTCAGCCGCACGCTGACCCACAGACGTGGCTCCTCTGCCGCGCAACCGACGGCGGCGCGGGCGACTTACAGAGGCGTGGGCGGCTCCCTCCCCCTGTGTCTCCCTCATTTGATTCTTCCGCCCCCACTCGGCTGGGCGCTCCCAGCGGCCGCCCGGGCGCCAACCGGCCTCCTCCCGGCCAAATCGGCCTCTGGAGCTAGTTGATGGTCGCCCCCCAAGCTTCCCCCCCCCCACGGCCTAGGGCAAGGTAAATTCCCTCTCATTTTGTGTTTTGTTGGTGGAGTTGAGGAGTTGGGTTGGTAGCTAGGGTTTGAAGCAAAATCTTTGTTTTGGAAGAGATGCAAAGTAATTTAGGTGGGTCGAATCGTTAGGAAGGTTGGGTTTAGTGGCTGCCCTCGTTTTGTACGTGTACATGTTATTGCATTTCCTCTATGTTTAGGTTAGTCAAAAACTAGGTTAGTTGTTTAATGTTGTAGTAAAGATGAAATGCTTATCTCATGTTTTTTTGCTATAATTTCACAACTGTCCTTATTATTTTTTTGTTTTGTGTACATGCGTAGGCACAAGTGGGAAAGGAGGGGTCGTCCCAAAGAGCTGTATTCGGACGTGTCATGCAAAAATGTACCAGTCCCTCCAGAATTACCCGTGCCTATGTGTGACTGTGGCAAACCAGATGGGGTGGATCAATCTAGGAATGAGGATACTGTTGCGCTGGCCTACTACTGCTGCAGCGATTACTGTCTAAGTGAGCATGTTGTTATGTTGTTGATTTGCTCTTATTGTGTATTGTAATATCGGGAGCTATTGACGGTGTTATTTTGAACCGTAGGATTGGGAGGCGTGCTATTTTCTTCCAGTGGATCGATGGCCCCGACAAGGTTAACATGAGGTACCTTCTTTTTCCTAAGTTGACAGGGCATTTCCGCACGAGCATTTCAAGCGTTGGGTTTCACCATCTCCGGACCCTGCACCGATGACGGCGGAGGAGAAGGAAGTGGCCACCTCGAAACGGCTTGAGAACCCCCTACTTTGCAAATGCGGAGGTGCAGCTGAGGTTGATTCTAATGGTGATGTCCCTGAGTTTCGGTGTGCCAACAAGAATAGAGTAAGTAATCCTACGTTACCTTTGAACCATTGATTTGCATTCTCCTGGATAACTAATAATTGTAAACTTATTTGTGTAGTATGAGTCTCGAAAGTGCTTGTTCAGTGAGTATCTTTATGGACCTGAGCCGCGTTAGCCCCAGAGAAAGAAGGATGTAGTGGACGCACGTGCGAGCCATGTTGGTCGACGTTGCCCATGTGGGGTGCTAGCCAACTATGGCCTTGTGCCTTCGAAGCTTGGCGTGGGACTTTATTGTGGACATATGGTTGACCGTGATCTGGTTAGTCACGTTTACGCTGACTGTAGAGTTGTCTTTGATATCATTTTGCTTGCAACACTAAACAGATATTTTGTTTGCGCAGAGCACTTGAAAATGTGAATGGGAGGAATACTGGGACCAAGAAAAGGTTGAGAGACGGTTAAAACATCCTGGTGCTCTTCTTGATTCTTTCATTAGGAATCGCAAGAAGTAGGCACGTGAGAGTGTTAAGATCATATGCGAAAGCAGAAGACATCATCCTAGATTTCAAGTGGACAAGAGAGCAGAGATATGGAAGAAGATTGACGCTCAGGAGGACGCAATGAAGAGAATGTATGATCTTGTCAGAGACCTTCCTAGAATAGAAGGTGGACTTTCGAAGTAATGAATTTCAGATTTTGACATATTGTTGTTTTGTGTACAATTAGAACAATTGATCTTGTGTTCCATGCAGGTCAACGTGACACTACCAGTCCTCGTGTCAGAAGAACCGGCTACGGTCGGCAAAGAGCTCGAGACGAAGGGACTAGACAGTGCCGGGTCGTAGGAAAGTGCCATCAACAAGTATGACTGGCCGACAATACTGGAAGGCCTGTTCAGTTTGGGCAAAGGACCAAACACACGCTACAGGACATGTGTTACCTGACCAGTGTAGGACTGGAAGTACTTTCCTCCGGTGTATGTAAACCATTTCAAGCCGGGGTTGTAGTGATGCATTGCACACAATATCCTCAGAACCCTATTGTACGCTTCCTTCCAACTACCCTAACGAATCTTCAGGGCATGCTGCTTAGCACGCCAAGCCTTTCTATACTTCGGAGTGTAACCTGTGAATCCATATATGGACCAGATCAAGTACGACACCAGGATGTTTTAACCGTCTCTCAACCTTTCTTGGTCCCAGTATTCCTCCCATTCACATTTTCAAGTGCTCTGCGCAAACAAAATATCTGTTTAGTGTTGCAAGCAAAATGATATCAAAGACAACTCTACAGTCAGCGTAAACGTGACTAACCAGATCACGGTCAACCATATGTCCACAATAAAGTCCCACGCCAAGCTTCGAAGGCACAAGGCCATAGTTGGCTAGCACCCCACATGGGCAACGTCGACCAACATGGCTCGCACGTGCGTCCACTACATCCTTCTTTCTCTGGGGCTAACGCGGCTCAGGTCCATAAAGATACTCACTGAACAAGCACTTTCGAGACTCATACTACACAAATAAGTTTACAATTATTAGTTATCCAGGAGAATGCAAATCAATGGTTCAAAGGTAACGTAGGATTACTTACTCTATTCTTGTTGGCACACCGAAACTCAGGGACATCACCATTAGAATCAACCTCAGCTGCACCTCCGCATTTGCAAAGTAGGGGGTTCTCAAGCCGTTTCGAGGTGGCCACTTCCTTCTCCTCCGCCGTCATCGGTGCAGGGTCCGGAGATGGTGAAACCCAACGCTTGAAATGCTCGTGCGGAAATGCCCTGTCAACTTAGGAAAAAGAAGGTACCTCATGTTAACCTTGTCGGGGCCATCGATCCACTGGAAGAAAATAGCACGCCTCCCAATCCTACGGTTCAAAATAACACCGTCAATAGCTCCCGATATTACAATACACAATAAGAGCAAATCAACAACATAACAACATGCTCACTTAGACAGTAATCGCTGCAGCAGTAGTAGGCCAGCGCAACAGTATCCTCATTCCTAGATTGATCCACCCCATCTGGTTTGCCACAGTCACACATAGGCACGGGTAATTCTGGAGGGACTGGTACATTTTTGCATGACACGTCCGAATACAGCTCTTTGGGACGACCCCTCCTTTCCCACTTGTGCCTACGCATGTACACAAAACAAAAAAATAATAAGGACAGTTGTGAAATTATAGCAAAAAAACATGAGATAAGCATTTCATCTTTACTACAACATTAAACAACTAACCTAGTTTTTGACTAACCTAAACATAGAGGAAATGCAATAACATGTACACGTACAAAACGAGGGCAGCCACTAAACCCAACCTTCCTAACGATTCGACCCACCTAAATTACTTTGCATCTCTTCCAAAACAAAGATTTTGCTTCAAACCCTAGCTACCAACCCAACTCCTCAAATCCACCAACAAAACACAAAATGAGAGGGAATTTACCTTGCCCTAGGCCGTGGGGGGGGGGAAGCTTGGGGGGCGACCATCAACTAGCTCCAGAGGCCGATTTGGCCGGGAGGAGGCCGGTTGGCGCCCGGGCGGCCGCTGGGAGCGCCCAGCCGAGTGGGGGCGGAAGAATCAAATGAGGGAGACACAGGGGGAGGGAGCCGCCCACGCCTCTGTAAGTCGCCCGCGCCGCCGTCGGTTGCGCGGCAGAGGAGCCACGTCTGTGGGTCAGCGTGCGGCTGACCGGCCACGGTGGCAGGCCAGCTGCACCACCCAGGCTGGCGCGTCGCTGCAGTTTGGCCACGCCCGCGCAGTAGGCGCGGCCAAACAGGTTAGATTTGAAAAAAAAGTCATCCGTGTTATTCTTAAAAATAGTATTAACAAAAGGTTGAAAATAAAAAAAATCTTGGTGGAAGCTAGCTAGCTACCCGGGTAGGTTGGCTGTGTGACGCCGACGAGTTTTTTCTTTTTCTTTTTCTGTTTTCATTCACTGTCGTGATGAATTATTCACCCGTCATCAATCATTCTATCCACCCGACCCTAGTTGATGACCCGGGAAAGGATAGGGTAATTAATGAGGAGCTAAACAAATCTCTCTCCCTCTCTCAATCACATCCGAAGGTCGTGACTGTTAGCTCTCGCTCTTTTTTTCTCGTAGCACCCTTCAAGATCATTTGAATCTAACGTCATATATGTGCCCGTACTGCCTTTAATTTCCAAAAGAAAAATGGCCAGCGTTCTAGAAGCGGCGAAAGAAGGGCCCCAAGCAAAGGGGAACTGAAAGGAACTCTCGTCAAGTGGCCATCCATCCTACATCAGTCACTCTCGCTTATACCTCCACACAACCTATCTTAGCCGATTGCTTATTCGCGGATTACGCGGGTTATAGTTGCCCTTTTTTTTTTGTCTACCACTAGCAATCTAGGTCAGTCAGACAATCAACCCGACGCAAGCAAAAGATCTCTCCACCATCTCCTCCTTGTTTACGCGATGATATAACAAAATTTGGAATGTTTTGGATGTACAGATATTAATATTATATGGACATTGCGTGTTGTCGTTTTCTTATAACCGTATAAAATGCGAATTTATGAAAATAACACCTAGTGAAAGTGAAATAGCTTCTACTAGTAAATGACAAAACAACTTACTAAATTTATTTGATTTAATTGAAACAAGGTTGGACCAAGTCCAAGTGTCCAACAAAATAGTTTACTTAGGACCTGTTTGGTTGGTGACTAAACCTTGCCACGCCAAAGTTTAGTCATGCCACAGTTTTTTTGGCAGCTGTTTGGTTCACTGCCACAGTTATGGTACACCACACTTTCTTAGCACCCTGTCCCATATGTCATAGACTCATTTTCGTGCCAAACCATGCCACAAGTGTGGCTTCGATTTTACTCGCCACACTTTCAATGGTAGACACAATTTGCCGAAGGTCAGGCGTGGCAAGTTTTGGTCACCAACCGAACAGGCCCGATCATAATTTGCAACGGATGAAGTAGCATGCATGGAAACAAAAAAACTAAACTCGAGTGAAACAAATCTCTCCACAATTTAATTTTAGTTAGTGGAGAGATTTGTTTCACTCGAGTTTAGTTTTTTTGTTTCCATGCATGCTACTTCATCCGTTGCAAATTATGATCGGGCCTGTTCGGTTGGTGACCAAAACTTGCCACGCCTGACCTTCGGCAAATTGTGTCTACCATTGAAAGTGTGGCGAGTAAAATCGAAGCCACACTTGTGGCATGGTTTGGCACGAAAATGAGTCTATGACATATGGGACAGGTGCTAAGAAAGTGTGGTGTACCATAACTGTGGCAGTGAACCAAACAGCTGCCAAAAAAACTGTGGCATGACTAAACTTTGGCGTGGCAAGGTTTAGTCACCAACCAAACAGGTCCTAAGTAAACTATTTTGTTGGACACTTGGACTTGGTCCAACCTTGTTTCAATTAAATCAAATAAATTTAGTAAGTTGTTTTGTCATTTACTAGTAGAAGCTATTTCACTTTCACTAGGTGTTATTTTCATAAATTCGCATTTTATACGGTTATAAGAAAACGACAACACGCAATGTCCATATAATATTAATATCTGTACATCCAAAACATTCCAAATTTTGTTATATCATCGCGTAAACAAGGAGGAGATGGTGGAGAGATCTTTTGCTTGCGTCGGGTTGATTGTCTGACTGACCTAGATTGCTAGTGGTAGACAAAAAAAAAAGGGCAACTATAACCCGCGTAATCCGCGAATAAGCAATCGGCTAAGATAGGTTGTGTGGAGGTATAAGCGAGAGTGACTGATGTAGGATGGATGGCCACTTGACGAGAGTTCCTTTCAGTTCCCCTTTGCTTGGGGCCCTTCTTTCGCCGCTTCTAGAACGCTGGCCATTTTTCTTTTGGAAATTAAAGGCAGTACGGGCACATATATGACGTTAGATTCAAATGATCTTGAAGGGTGCTACGAGAAAAAAAGAGCGAGAGCTAACAGTCACGACCTTCGGATGTGATTTGAGAGAGGGAGAGAGATTTGTTTAGCTCCTCATTAATTACCCTATCCTTTCCCGGGTCATCAACTAGGGTCGGGTGGATAGAATGATTGATGACGGGTGAATAATTCATCACGACAGTGAATGAAAACAGAAAAAGAAAAAGAAAAAACTCGTCGGCGTCACACAGCCAACCTACCCGGGTAGCTAGCTAGCTTCCACCAAGATTTTTTTTATTTTCAACCTTTTGTTAATACTATTTTTAAGAATAACACGGATGACTTTTTTTTCAATCTAACCTGTTTGGCCGCGCCTACTGCGCGGGCGTGGCCAAACTGCAGCGACGCGCCAGCCTGGGTGGTGCAGCTGGCCTGCCACCGTGGCCGGTCAGCCGCACGCTGACCCACAGACGTGGCTCCTCTGCCGCGCAACCGACGGCGGCGCGGGCGACTTACAGAGGCGTGGGCGGCTCCCTCCCCCTGTGTCTCCCTCATTTGATTCTTCCGCCCCCACTCGGCTGGGCGCTCCCAGCGGCCGCCCGGGCGCCAACCGGCCTCCTCCCGGCCAAATCGGCCTCTGGAGCTAGTTGATGGTCGCCCCCCAAGCTTCCCCCCCCCCACGGCCTAGGGCAAGGTAAATTCCCTCTCATTTTGTGTTTTGTTGGTGGATTTGAGGAGTTGGGTTGGTAGCTAGGGTTTGAAGCAAAATCTTTGTTTTGGAAGAGATGCAAAGTAATTTAGGTGGGTCGAATCGTTAGGAAGGTTGGGTTTAGTGGCTGCCCTCGTTTTGTACGTGTACATGTTATTGCATTTCCTCTATGTTTAGGTTAGTCAAAAACTAGGTTAGTTGTTTAATGTTGTAGTAAAGATGAAATGCTTATCTCATGTTTTTTTGCTATAATTTCACAACTGTCCTTATTATTTTTTTGTTTTGTGTACATGCGTAGGCACAAGTGGGAAAGGAGGGGTCGTCCCAAAGAGCTGTATTCGGACGTGTCATGCAAAAATGTACCAGTCCCTCCAGAATTACCCGTGCCTATGTGTGACTGTGGCAAACCAGATGGGGTGGATCAATCTAGGAATGAGGATACTGTTGCGCTGGCCTACTACTGCTGCAGCGATTACTGTCTAAGTGAGCATGTTGTTATGTTGTTGATTTGCTCTTATTGTGTATTGTAATATCGGGAGCTATTGACGGTGTTATTTTGAACCGTAGGATTGGGAGGCGTGCTATTTTCTTCCAGTGGATCGATGGCCCCGACAAGGTTAACATGAGGTACCTTCTTTTTCCTAAGTTGACAGGGCATTTCCGCACGAGCATTTCAAGCGTTGGGTTTCACCATCTCCGGACCCTGCACCGATGACGGCGGAGGAGAAGGTACCTCATGTTAACCTTGTCGGGGCCATCGATCCACTGGAAGAAAATAGCACGCCTCCCAATCCTACGGTTCAAAATAACACCGTCAATAGCTCCCGATATTACAATACACAATAAGAGCAAATCAACAACATAACAACATGCTCACTTAGACAGTAATCGCTGCAGCAGTAGTAGGCCAGCGCAACAGTATCCTCATTCCTAGATTGATCCACCCCATCTGGTTTGCCACAGTCACACATAGGCACGGGTAATTCTGGAGGGACTGGTACATTTTTGCATGACACGTCCGAATACAGCTCTTTGGGACGACCCCTCCTTTCCCACTTGTGCCTACGCATGTACACAAAACAAAAAAATAATAAGGACAGTTGTGAAATTATAGCAAAAAAACATGAGATAAGCATTTCATCTTTACTACAACATTAAACAACTAACCTAGTTTTTGACTAACCTAAACATAGAGGAAATGCAATAACATGTACACGTACAAAACGAGGGCAGCCACTAAACCCAACCTTCCTAACGATTCGACCCACCTAAATTACTTTGCATCTCTTCCAAAACAAAGATTTTGCTTCAAACCCTAGCTACCAACCCAACTCCTCAAATCCACCAACAAAACACAAAATGAGAGGGAATTTACCTTGCCCTAGGCCGTGGGGGGGGGGAAGCTTGGGGGGCGACCATCAACTAGCTCCAGAGGCCGATTTGGCCGGGAGGAGGCCGGTTGGCGCCCGGGCGGCCGCTGGGAGCGCCCAGCCGAGTGGGGGCGGAAGAATCAAATGAGGGAGACACAGGGGGAGGGAGCCGCCCACGCCTCTGTAAGTCGCCCGCGCCGCCGTCGGTTGCGCGGCAGAGGAGCCACGTCTGTGGGTCAGCGTGCGGCTGACCGGCCACGGTGGCAGGCCAGCTGCACCACCCAGGCTGGCGCGTCGCTGCAGTTTGGCCACGCCCGCGCAGTAGGCGCGGCCAAACAGGTTAGATTTGAAAAAAAAGTCATCCGTGTTATTCTTAAAAATAGTATTAACAAAAGGTTGAAAATAAAAAAAATCTTGGTGGAAGCTAGCTAGCTACCCGGGTAGGTTGGCTGTGTGACGCCGACGAGTTTTTTCTTTTTCTTTTTCTGTTTTCATTCACTGTCGTGATGAATTATTCACCCGTCATCAATCATTCTATCCACCCGACCCTAGTTGATGACCCGGGAAAGGATAGGGTAATTAATGAGGAGCTAAACAAATCTCTCTCCCTCTCTCAAATCACATCCGAAGGTCGTGACTGTTAGCTCTCGCTCTTTTTTTCTCGTAGCACCCTTCAAGATCATTTGAATCTAACGTCATATATGTGCCCGTACTGCCTTTAATTTCCAAAAGAAAAATGGCCAAG
>JAHUYU010003254.1:0-17588 GCA_030439765.1 Tripidium arundinaceum | reverse complement strand
GAGCTTCCTGAACCAGAGAACACTGCAGCTAGAGAACTATGAGATGTCCCAGCACACGCAGGAGCAACACGCTGCAGCCTGGCCTTGCGGCCATCTCGCCGGTAAGCATGCTCAAGCACTTAAGATCCTAGTTGACATGCCAACAAATATCATGATGTGATCACTTCGTCCCTAAGCATTTAAACACAGTTTCTCACTGTTTGTCAAGAAACACAATGTCTGACTAAAAACTGAATTTCCTGGTTGATTCCGAGAGGTCAATGAATCAAACAGGGAAGTTAAAAGATAAATCCTCATCATGCTCAGTAATTATGTCACATGCAGAGTAGTAGTTGTTTACAACAACAAACTGAACTTCTCGCGTTTCTATTGGTGTCTGCAAGAAATTGAAATGGCGTAGTATACATAATAATAAAAATGTTAGGAATGTGTAGTTTTTCAGGACTGAAGATTATCGGAACCAAGCGACAGATAGGATAGTTTCAGAACCAATGCATTTTCATAGTAAGAGTGTATAAGCTTCCGGAATTGACAGTATGGTTTGATTGCTTCATCACTACTCCTTAATTTTAGTATTGACATGTTAATGGCTCTGTTCGGCTTGCTGTAAAAGCGGCTGATGCTGATGCTGATTGTTGTGAGAGAAAAACACTGCTGAATGGCTGGCTGATTTTGGCTGATAAGTTCAAGCGAACAGAGCCAATGTATTGCAAATCCAACACATTTTCTGACGAAATTCGTCTAGAAGCACATTGTCTGATAAGAAACTGAAAATGTGATTTTTCATGCTGCAACAGCAATAGCGTGTACTCGACTACTCGTAGTAGTTATGTGCTGGTTTCAGGGTCCTGTCGGCTATTTGTCATTCTCGTAAAGCTTGCTGAAACCAGGATACCATTGATGATTCATCGTTTAAGCTGCAGTCCAAAAAAATTGTCTGACAAGAAGCTGAACTTTTTATTCATGCAGACAATCTGGTGATGAGGTACAGTGACCCGGAGGCAGCGCTTGAGGCAGACCTGAAGGCGAGCGACAGCTTCCTGAACCACAGCACACTGCAGCTGGAGAGCAGTTTGATGTGCCACGACGGTAAGCATGCTCAAGCTCCAAGTTGACATGTCAAGATTTATCTCTCTGTGGACATTTTCAGTTAGCCAGACACTGTTTCTTTTTGTCAGAAACTCTGCTTAAATGCCGTTAGTGAGATTAAGTACTAACAATAAGTGAGTCGGCCACATCATGATGTGGGTTGTGCAAGTATATACACTGTATGTCTGTAACTATGAAACCACAGAGAGATAAATCTTGACATGTCAACTTGGAGCTTGAGCATGCTTACCGTCGTGGCACATCAAACTGCTCTCCAGCTGCAGTGTGCTGTGGTTCAGGAAGCTGTCGCTCGCCTTCAGGTCTGCCTCAAGCGCTGCCTCCGGGTCACTGTACCTCATCACCAGATTGTCTGCATGAATAAAAAGTTCAGCTTCTTGTCAGACAATTTTTTTGGACTGCAGCTTAAACGATGAATCATCAATGGTATCCTGGTTTCAGCAAGCTTTACGAGAATGACAAATAGCCGACAGGACCCTGAAACCAGCACATAACTACTACGAGTAGTCGAGTACACGCTATTGCTGTTGCAGCATGAAAAATCACATTTTCAGTTTCTTATCAGACAATGTGCTTCTAGACGAATTTCGTCAGAAAATGTGTTGGATTTGCAATACATTGGCTCTGTTCGCTTGAACTTATCAGCCAAAATCAGCCAGCCATTCAGCAGTGTTTTTCTCTCACAACAATCAGCATCAGCATCAGCCGCTTTTACAGCAAGCCGAACAGAGCCATTAACATGTCAATACTAAAATTAAGGAGTAGTGATGAAGCAATCAAACCATACTGTCAATTCCGGAAGCTTATACACTCTTACTATGAAAATGCATTGGTTCTGAAACTATCCTATCTGTCGCTTGGTTCCGATAATCTTCAGTCCTGAAAAACTACACATTCCTAACATTTTTATTATTATGTATACTACGCCATTTCAATTTCTTGCAGACACCAATAGAAACGCGAGAAGTTCAGTTTGTTGTTGTAAACAACTACTACTCTGCATGTGACATAATTACTGAGCATGATGAGGATTTATCTTTTAACTTCCCTGTTTGATTCATTGACCTCTCGGAATCAACCAGGAAATTCAGTTTTTAGTCAGACATTGTGTTTCTTGACAAACAGTGAGAAACTGTGTTTAAATGCTTAGGGACGAAGTGATCACATCATGATATTTGTTGGCATGTCAACTAGGATCTTAAGTGCTTGAGCATGCTTACCGGCGAGATGGCCGCAAGGCCAGGCTGCAGCGTGTTGCTCCTGCGTGTGCTGGGACATCTCATAGTTCTCTAGCTGCAGTGTTCTCTGGTTCAGGAAGCTCTCGCTCGCCTTCAGGTCTGCCTCAAGCGTCGCCTCCGGGTCACTGTCCCTCATCTCAAGATTGGCTGCAATTAAATCATGAGTTCAGTTTTTTGTCAGTTGTTGTACTGCATCAAGAAAGGAGTTAGCGATGAATGAATGGAGTCCTACTTCCCTGGTTCCCAGGAAACTTTACAGAAATGACAGAAAAAACTGACAACACCCTGAAACAAGCACATAACCACTATTGTGCTTCTAGACGAGTATAGTCAGAAAATGCGTTGAAATCATTGAAGCTTATACACTCTTATTACTCCCGTGGAAGTTCATTGGTATACCTGCCGTTTTCGGTTCTGAAAGAAAATTGCACGAGACTAATTTAAGCCACAGTCCTGTCCAGATTCATTGATGTATCCCATCTCCCATCGGCAGTCCTGAACGACTACATATTCGTAGACGGTAGACTTTTTCACCAGGCTAATTTGTGCAGGCTAAACAGACACGCGATGAATTCTTCCCAGAATCACTGAACAAGATTTGCGAGTAATCTGCTAGCTACTACTGAAATTTCATTTCTGTTTGGTTCGTTCGAAAACACAAACGGCAGGTTCAGTTAACCTAGTCAAAATTTCCGTCCAGATTCATTGACCTCTAAGGTTCAGCCATTCCGTCCAGATTCATTGACCTCTAAGGTTGAGCCAGGAGGGTTGAACTTGAACAAGGCTGCTTACCGTCGAGGCGGTCGTGAGGCCAGACGAAGTAGTCCCAATCCCACCTCTCGAAGTCATACTGGGGCCGCCGGAGCTTCACCAGCGGCTCTCGCACGGCGGCGGCGAACCCGAACCCCGGGCCCCTGCAGAGTGCAGAGTGCATCGGGTCAAACACGAGGAATCCAGACAAGCAAAAGCTTAAAGATAGAACAAGAAATTCAGCGTCGTGGGAGGAAAGAGGGCGAGACGAACACGAATTCAGTGGACATGGAAAGCCAAGAAAGACGAGTGCCAACCATCGGAACAAGCATCCATGGACGGCAAAAGGAAGAAGGCAGCAGCAAAGGAAAGAAAGAACCATCCATGGATTGGAGCAGCAGGGGGGAGAGGGAGAGGGAGAAGCATCAGAGGAATCAAGAACGATGGATCCGGTTGCTGGTGATGCTTTCTCGCTCTCCTACCTACCTACCTGGGAATGGGGGGCCCCCGGTCCGTCTCGATCTCCGCTCTCAACCAGAAGCCACCGTTGCGGTGCTGTCGCCGCGGTGTCCACCCCTCCATGGCCGCCACCGCCTCCATGGCCGTCGCCCTCGTGCCCCTCCCCCTCTCTGTCTCGCCCACCGACTCACTCGCGCTGGGGCGTTCGTTCTGTTGCGCGCGCTGGTGTCGTGTGTGGGGTCTGGGAAACGGATCGAGCGGAGCGGGGGATTGATTGTTTTTATAGGGAGGGAGGAAGCGGGAAGAAGAAGCAGAGCACAGAGCAGGGGATGAGGGGAGGGAAAAGTTCGTTAGGAAGGAGTAACCGTTGCGATGAGACCTGGCCGGTGTCTTTCTGAGGACTTCCCTCGTGTGGCCTAGCCTGTGTCTCTGCTCTCGTCGTCGGCCCAGCACCAGCCACCAGCAGTTTGGATTGCTGCCCGGCCAAATGTTTTTTTTTTTGCGGAAAAAAGAACTTTATTAATGATCAAGTAGTATCATTACAAGCAAGCGACACGACAAACTCAGGAAAAGAAGAAAAAAGACCTCACTTCGATCGACCTAATGGCAAAATGAGCGAGCTGATGCGCTACATTATTTTGACACCAACTAATCTTAACAATAACCGGCCGGCAGAGTTCCTCCATCTTCAGCCTCGCCTCCCAAGAAGAGACGAGTTCATCAAACGATCCTGAATATGATTCTTTAGCCTCTCAGCAACCACCGCACAATCGGTCTCCAGCGTCATAGGGACGTCAGACTAGTCGCCAATCCGATAGCAAGGGGAAGCACTGTGCCTTGATTGGGAATAGCAGGCCGTCAGGTGGAGCGCGGCTAGAACAGAAGCGATGGATTCCGCCCGAACCAGACTGGTTGAAGATCATGTTGATGGAGCTTTCCTCCCTACTTCTGGTATAGCTGCAGTGGGTGTGGTCATCAGGGACCATGACGAACAGATTAAATTGTCATCCTGGCGACTGCTTCGTCGTTGCCGGGACGTTGAGGAGGCTGAAACAGCTGCATGCTATGATGGGATTGCTCTCGCGGCGCGCTAGCCTGACATCCCTATGACGCTGGAGACCGATTGTGCGGTGGTTGCTGAGAGGCTAAAGAATCATATTCAGGATCGTTTGATGAACTCGTCTCTTCTTGGGAGGCGAGGCTGAAGATGGAGGAACTCTGCCGGCCGGTTATTGTTAAGATTAGTTGGTGTCAAAATAATGTAGCGCATCAGCTCGCTCATTTTGCCATTAGGTCGATCGAAGTGAGGTCTTTTTTCTTCTTTTCCTGAGTTTGTCGTGTCGCTTGCTTGTAATGATACTACTTGATCATTAATAAAGTTCTTTTTTCCGCAAAAAAAAAAACATTTGGCCGGGCAGCAATCCAAACTGCTGGTGGCTGGTGCTGGGCCGACGACGAGAGCAGAGACACAGGCTAGGCCACACGAGGGAAGTCCTCAGAAAGACACCGGCCAGGTCTCATCGCAACGGTTACTCCTTCCTAACGAACTTTTCCCTCCCCTCATCCCCTGCTCTGTGCTCTGCTTCTTCTTCCCGCTTCCTCCCTCCCTATAAAAACAATCAATCCCCCGCTCCGCTCGATCCGTTTCCCAGACCCCACACACGACACCAGCGCGCGCAACAGAACGAACGCCCCAGCGCGAGTGAGTCGGTGGGCGAGACAGAGAGGGGGAGGGGCACGAGGGCGACGGCCATGGAGGCGGTGGCGGCCATGGAGGGGTGGACACCGCGGCGACAGCACCGCAACGGTGGCTTCTGGTTGAGAGCGGAGATCGAGACGGACCGGGGGCCCCCCATTCCCAGGTAGGTAGGTAGGAGAGCGAGAAAGCATCACCAGCAACCGGATCCATCGTTCTTGATTCCTCTGATGCTTCTCCCTCTCCCTCTCCCCCTGCTGCTCCAATCCATGGATGGTTCTTTCTTTCCTTTGCTGCTGCCTTCTTCCTTTTGCCGTCCATGGATGCTTGTTCCGATGGTTGGCACTCGTCTTTCTTGGCTTTCCATGTCCACTGAATTCGTGTTCGTCTCGCCCTCTTTCCTCCCACGACGCTGAATTTCTTGTTCTATCTTTAAGCTTTTGCTTGTCTGGATTCCTCGTGTTTGACCCGATGCACTCTGCACTCTGCAGGGGCCCGGGGTTCGGGTTCGCCGCCGCCGTGCGAGAGCCGCTGGTGAAGCTCCGGCGGCCCCAGTATGACTTCGAGAGGTGGGATTGGGACTACTTCGTCTGGCCTCACGACCGCCTCGACGGTAAGCAGCCTTGTTCAAGTTCAACCCTCCTGGCTCAACCTTAGAGGTCAATGAATCTGGACGGAATGGCTGAACCTTAGAGGTCAATGAATCTGGACGGAAATTTTGACTAGGTTAACTGAACCTGCCGTTTGTGTTTTCGAACGAACCAAACAGAAATGAAATTTCAGTAGTAGCTAGCAGATTACTCGCAAATCTTGTTCAGTGATTCTGGGAAGAATTCATCGCGTGTCTGTTTAGCCTGCACAAATTAGCCTGGTGAAAAAGTCTACCGTCTACGAATATGTAGTCGTTCAGGACTGCCGATGGGAGATGGGATACATCAATGAATCTGGACAGGACTGTGGCTTAAATTAGTCTCGTGCAATTTTCTTTCAGAACCGAAAACGGCAGGTATACCAATGAACTTCCACGGGAGTAATAAGAGTGTATAAGCTTCAATGATTTCAACGCATTTTCTGACTATACTCGTCTAGAAGCACAATAGTGGTTATGTGCTTGTTTCAGGGTGTTGTCAGTTTTTTCTGTCATTTCTGTAAAGTTTCCTGGGAACCAGGGAAGTAGGACTCCATTCATTCATCGCTAACTCCTTTCTTGATGCAGTACAACAACTGACAAAAAACTGAACTCATGATTTAATTGCAGCCAATCTTGAGATGAGGGACAGTGACCCGGAGGCGACGCTTGAGGCAGACCTGAAGGCGAGCGAGAGCTTCCTGAACCAGAGAACACTGCAGCTAGAGAACTATGAGATGTCCCAGCACACGCAGGAGCAACACGCTGCAGCCTGGCCTTGCGGCCATCTCGCCGGTAAGCATGCTCAAGCACTTAAGATCCTAGTTGACATGCCAACAAATATCATGATGTGATCACTTCGTCCCTAAGCATTTAAACACAGTTTCTCACTGTTTGTCAAGAAACACAATGTCTGACTAAAAACTGAATTTCCTGGTTGATTCCGAGAGGTCAATGAATCAAACAGGGAAGTTAAAAGATAAATCCTCATCATGCTCAGTAATTATGTCACATGCAGAGTAGTAGTTGTTTACAACAACAAACTGAACTTCTCGCGTTTCTATTGGTGTCTGCAAGAAATTGAAATGGCGTAGTATACATAATAATAAAAATGTTAGGAATGTGTAGTTTTTCAGGACTGAAGATTATCGGAACCAAGCGACAGATAGGATAGTTTCAGAACCAATGCATTTTCATAGTAAGAGTGTATAAGCTTCCGGAATTGACAGTATGGTTTGATTGCTTCATCACTACTCCTTAATTTTAGTATTGACATGTTAATGGCTCTGTTCGGCTTGCTGTAAAAGCGGCTGATGCTGATGCTGATTGTTGTGAGAGAAAAACACTGCTGAATGGCTGGCTGATTTTGGCTGATAAGTTCAAGCGAACAGAGCCAATGTATTGCAAATCCAACACATTTTCTGACGAAATTCGTCTAGAAGCACATTGTCTGATAAGAAACTGAAAATGTGATTTTTCATGCTGCAACAGCAATAGCGTGTACTCGACTACTCGTAGTAGTTATGTGCTGGTTTCAGGGTCCTGTCGGCTATTTGTCATTCTCGTAAAGCTTGCTGAAACCAGGATACCATTGATGATTCATCGTTTAAGCTGCAGTCCAAAAAAATTGTCTGACAAGAAGCTGAACTTTTTATTCATGCAGACAATCTGGTGATGAGGTACAGTGACCCGGAGGCAGCGCTTGAGGCAGACCTGAAGGCGAGCGACAGCTTCCTGAACCACAGCACACTGCAGCTGGAGAGCAGTTTGATGTGCCACGACGGTAAGCATGCTCAAGCTCCAAGTTGACATGTCAAGATTTATCTCTCTGTGGTTTCATAGTTACAGACATACAGTGTATATACTTGCACAACCCACATCATGATGTGGCCGACTCACTTATTGTTAGTACTTAATCTCACTAACGGCATTTAAGCAGAGTTTCTGACAAAAAGAAACAGTGTCTGGCTAACTGAAAATGTCCACAGAGAGATAAATCTTGACATGTCAACTTGGAGCTTGAGCATGCTTACCGTCGTGGCACATCAAACTGCTCTCCAGCTGCAGTGTGCTGTGGTTCAGGAAGCTGTCGCTCGCCTTCAGGTCTGCCTCAAGCGCTGCCTCCGGGTCACTGTACCTCATCACCAGATTGTCTGCATGAATAAAAAGTTCAGCTTCTTGTCAGACAATTTTTTTGGACTGCAGCTTAAACGATGAATCATCAATGGTATCCTGGTTTCAGCAAGCTTTACGAGAATGACAAATAGCCGACAGGACCCTGAAACCAGCACATAACTACTACGAGTAGTCGAGTACACGCTATTGCTGTTGCAGCATGAAAAATCACATTTTCAGTTTCTTATCAGACAATGTGCTTCTAGACGAATTTCGTCAGAAAATGTGTTGGATTTGCAATACATTGGCTCTGTTCGCTTGAACTTATCAGCCAAAATCAGCCAGCCATTCAGCAGTGTTTTTCTCTCACAACAATCAGCATCAGCATCAGCCGCTTTTACAGCAAGCCGAACAGAGCCATTAACATGTCAATACTAAAATTAAGGAGTAGTGATGAAGCAATCAAACCATACTGTCAATTCCGGAAGCTTATACACTCTTACTATGAAAATGCATTGGTTCTGAAACTATCCTATCTGTCGCTTGGTTCCGATAATCTTCAGTCCTGAAAAACTACACATTCCTAACATTTTTATTATTATGTATACTACGCCATTTCAATTTCTTGCAGACACCAATAGAAACGCGAGAAGTTCAGTTTGTTGTTGTAAACAACTACTACTCTGCATGTGACATAATTACTGAGCATGATGAGGATTTATCTTTTAACTTCCCTGTTTGATTCATTGACCTCTCGGAATCAACCAGGAAATTCAGTTTTTAGTCAGACATTGTGTTTCTTGACAAACAGTGAGAAACTGTGTTTAAATGCTTAGGGACGAAGTGATCACATCATGATATTTGTTGGCATGTCAACTAGGATCTTAAGTGCTTGAGCATGCTTACCGGCGAGATGGCCGCAAGGCCAGGCTGCAGCGTGTTGCTCCTGCGTGTGCTGGGACATCTCATAGTTCTCTAGCTGCAGTGTTCTCTGGTTCAGGAAGCTCTCGCTCGCCTTCAGGTCTGCCTCAAGCGTCGCCTCCGGGTCACTGTCCCTCATCTCAAGATTGGCTGCAATTAAATCATGAGTTCAGTTTTTTGTCAGTTGTTGTACTGCATCAAGAAAGGAGTTAGCGATGAATGAATGGAGTCCTACTTCCCTGGTTCCCAGGAAACTTTACAGAAATGACAGAAAAAACTGACAACACCCTGAAACAAGCACATAACCACTATTGTGCTTCTAGACGAGTATAGTCAGAAAATGCGTTGAAATCATTGAAGCTTATACACTCTTATTACTCCCGTGGAAGTTCATTGGTATACCTGCCGTTTTCGGTTCTGAAAGAAAATTGCACGAGACTAATTTAAGCCACAGTCCTGTCCAGATTCATTGATGTATCCCATCTCCCATCGGCAGTCCTGAACGACTACATATTCGTAGACGGTAGACTTTTTCACCAGGCTAATTTGTGCAGGCTAAACAGACACGCGATGAATTCTTCCCAGAATCACTGAACAAGATTTGCGAGTAATCTGCTAGCTACTACTGAAATTTCATTTCTGTTTGGTTCGTTCGAAAACACAAAACGGCAGGTTCAGTTAACCTAGTCAAAATTTCCGTCCAGATTCATTGACCTCTAAGGTTCAGCCATTCCGTCCAGATTCATTGACCTCTAAGGTTGAGCCAGGAGGGTTGAACTTGAACAAGGCTGCTTACCGTCGAGGCGGTCGTGAGGCCAGACGAAGTAGTCCCAATCCCACCTCTCGAAGTCATACTGGGGCCGCCGGAGCTTCACCAGCGGCTCTCGCACGGCGGCGGCGAACCCGAACCCCCGGGCCCCTGCAGAGTGCAGAGTGCATCGGGTCAAACACGAGGAATCCAGACAAGCAAAAGCTTAAAGATAGAACAAGAAATTCAGCGTCGTGGGAGGAAAGAGGGCGAGACGAACACGAATTCAGTGGACATGGAAAGCCAAGAAAGACGAGTGCCAACCATCGGAACAAGCATCCATGGACGGCAAAAGGAAGAAGGCAGCAGCAAAGGAAAGAAAGAACCATCCATGGATTGGAGCAGCAGGGGGGAGAGGGAGAGGGAGAAGCATCAGAGGAATCAAGAACGATGGATCCGGTTGCTGGTGATGCTTTCTCGCTCCTCCTACCTACCTACCTGGGAATGGGGGGGCCCCCGGTCCGTCTCGATCTCCGCTCTCAACCAGAAGCCACCGTTGCGGTGCTGTCGCCGCGGTGTCCACCCCTCCATGGCCGCCACCCGCCTCCATGGCCGTCGCCCTCGTGCCCCTCCCCCCTCTCTGTCTCGCCCACCGACTCACTCGCGCTGGGGCGTTCGTTCTGTTGCGCGCGCTGGTGTCGTGTGTGGGGTCTGGGAAACGGATCGAGCGGAGCGGGGGATTGATTGTTTTTATAGGGAGGGAGGAAGCGGGGAAGAAGAAGCAGAGCACAGAGCAGGGATGAGGGGAGGGAAAAGTTCGTTAGGAAGGAGTAACCGTTGCGATGAGACCTGGCCGGTGTCTTTCTGAGGACTTCCCTCGTGTGGCCTAGCCTGTGTCTCTGCTCTCGTCGTCGGCCCAGCACCAGCCACCAGCAGTTTGGATTGCTGCCCCGCCAAATGTTTTTTTTTTTTGCGGAAAAAAGAACTTTATTAATGATCAAGTAGTATCATTACAAGCAAGCGACACGACAAACTCAGGAAAAGAAGAAAAAAGACCTCACTTCGATCGACCTAATGGCAAAATGAGCGAGCTGATGCGCTACATTATTTTGACACCAACTAATCTTAACAATAACCGGCCGGCAGAGTTCCTCCATCTTCAGCCTCGCCTCCCAAGAAGAGACGAGTTCATCAAACGATCCTGAATATGATTCTTTAGCCTCTCAGCAACCACCGCACAATCGGTCTCCAGCGTCATAGGGATGTCAGGCTAGCGCGCCGCGAGAGCAATCCCATCATAGCATGCAGCTGTTTCAGCCTCCTCAACGTCCCGGCAACGACGAAGCAGTCGCCAGGATGACAATTTAATCTGTTCGTCATGGTCCCTGATGACCACACCCACTGCAGCTATACCAGAAGTAGGGAGGAAAGCTCCATCAACATTGATCTTCAACCAGTCTGGTTCGGGCGGAATCCATCGCTTCTGTTCTAGCCGCGCTCCACCTGACGGCCTGCTATTCCCAATCAAGGCACAGTGCTTCCCCTTGCTATCGGATTGGCGACTAGTCTGACGGCACTACAAGAGGGCGACGGCCATGGAGGCGGTGGCGGCCATGGAGGGGTGGGACACCGCGGCGACAGCACCGCAACGGTGGCTTCTGGTTGAGAGCGGAGATCGAGACGGACCGGGGGCCCCCCATTCCCAGGTAGGTAGGTAGGAGAGAGCGAGAAAAGCATCACCAGCAACCGGATCCATCGTTCTTGATTCCTCTGATGCTTCTCCCTCTCCCTCTCCCCCCTGCTGCTCCAATCCATGGATGGTTCTTTCTTTCCTTTGCTGCTGCCTTCTTCCTTTTGCCGTCCATGGATGCTTGTTCCGATGGTTGGCACTCGTCTTTCTTGGCTTTCCATGTCCACTGAATTCGTGTTCGTCTCGCCCTCTTTCCTCCCACGACGCTGAATTTCTTGTTCTATCTTTAAGCTTTTGCTTGTCTGGATTCCTCGTGTTTGACCCGATGCACTCTGCACTCTGCAGGGGCCCGGGGTTCGGGTTCGCCGCCGCCGTGCGAGAGCCGCTGGTGAAGCTCCGGCGGCCCCAGTATGACTTCGAGAGGTGGGATTGGGACTACTTCGTCTGGCCTCACGACCGCCTCGACGGTAAGCAGCCTTGTTCAAGTTCAACCCTCCTGGCTCAACCTTAGAGGTCAATGAATCTGGACGGAATGGCTGAACCTTAGAGGTCAATGAATCTGGACGGAAATTTTGACTAGGTTAACTGAACCTGCCGTTTGTGTTTTCGAACGAACCAAACAGAAATGAAATTTCAGTAGTAGCTAGCAGATTACTCGCAAATCTTGTTCAGTGATTCTGGGAAGAATTCATCGCGTGTCTGTTTAGCCTGCACAAATTAGCCTGGTGAAAAAGTCTACCGTCTACGAATATGTAGTCGTTCAGGACTGCCGATGGGAGATGGGATACATCAATGAATCTGGACAGGACTGTGGCTTAAATTAGTCTCGTGCAATTTTCTTTCAGAACCGAAAACGGCAGGTATACCAATGAACTTCCACGGGAGTAATAAGAGTGTATAAGCTTCAATGATTTCCAACGCATTTTCTGACTATACTCGTCTAGAAGCACAATAGTGGTTATGTGCTTGTTTCAGGGTGTTGTCAGTTTTTTCTGTCATTTCTGTAAAGTTTCCTGGGAACCAGGGAAGTAGGACTCCATTCATTCATCGCTAACTCCTTTCTTGATGCAGTACAACAACTGACAAAAAACTGAACTCATGATTTAATTGCAGCCAATCTTGAGATGAGGGACAGTGACCCGGAGGCGACGCTTGAGGCAGACCTGAAGGCGAGCGAGAGCTTCCTGAACCAGAGAACACTGCAGCTAGAGAACTATGAGATGTCCCAGCACACGCAGGAGCAACACGCTGCAGCCTGGCCTTGCGGCCATCTCGCCGGTAAGCATGCTCAAGCACTTAAGATCCTAGTTGACATGCCAACAAATATCATGATGTGATCACTTCGTCCCTAAGCATTTAAACACAGTTTCTCACTGTTTGTCAAGAAACACAATGTCTGACTAAAAACTGAATTTCCTGGTTGATTCCGAGAGGTCAATGAATCAAACAGGGAAGTTAAAAGATAAATCCTCATCATGCTCAGTAATTATGTCACATTGCAGAGTAGTAGTTGTTTACAACAACAAACTGAACTTCTCGCGTTTCTATTGGTGTCTGCAAGAAATTGAAATGGCGTAGTATACATAATAATAAAATGTTAGGAATGTGTAGTTTTTCAGGACTGAAGATTATCGGAACCAAGCGACAGATAGGATAGTTTCAGAACCAATGCATTTTCATAGTAAGAGTGTATAAGCTTCCGGAATTGACAGTATGGTTTGATTGCTTCATCACTACTCCTTAATTTTAGTATTGACATGTCAACTTGGAGCTTGAGCATGCTTACCGTCGTGGCACATCAAACTGCTCTCCAGCTGCAGTGTGCTGTGGTTCAGGAAGCTGTCGCTCGCCTTCAGGTCTGCCTCAAGCGCTGCCTCCGGGTCACTGTACCTCATCACCAGATTGTCTGCATGAATAAAAAGTTCAGCTTCTTGTCAGACAATTTTTTTGGACTGCAGCTTAAACGATGAATCATCAATGGTATCCTGGTTTCAGCAAGCTTTACGAGAATGACAAATAGCCGACAGGACCCTGAAACCAGCACATAACTACTACGAGTAGTCGAGTACAACGCTATTGCTGTTGCAGCATGAAAAATCACATTTTCAGTTTCTTATCAGACAATGTGCCTTCTAGACGAATTTCGTCAGAAAATGTGTTGGATTTGCAATACATTGGCTCTGTTCGCTTGAACTTATCAGCCAAAATCAGCCAGCCATTCAGCAGTGTTTTTCTCTCACAACAATCAGCATCAGCATCAGCCGCTTTTACAGCAAGCCGAACAGAGCCATTAACATGTCAATACTAAAATTAAGGAGTAGTGATGAAGCAATCAAACCATACTGTCAATTCCGGAAGCTTATACACTCTTACTATGAAAATGCATTGGTTCTGAAACTATCCTATCTGTCGCTTGGTTCCGATAATCTTCAGTCCTGAAAACTACACATTCCTAACATTTTTATTATTATGTATCTACTACGCCATTTCAATTTCTTGCAGACACCAATAGAAACGCGAGAAGTTCAGTTTGTTGTTGTAAACAACTACTACTCTGCATGTTACATAATTACTGAGCATGATGAGGATTTATCTTTTAACTTCCCTGTTTGATTCATTGACCTCTCGGAATCAACCAGGAAATTCAGTTTTTAGTCAGACATTGTGTTTTCTTGACAAACAGTGAGAAACTGTGTTTAAATGCTTAGGGACGAAGTGATCACATCATGATATTTGTTGGCATGTCCAACTAGGATCTTAAGTGCTTGAGCATGCTTACCGGCGAGATGGCCGCAAGGCCAGGCTGCAAGCGTGTTGCTCCTGCGTGTGCTGGGACATCTCATAGTTCTCTAGCTGCAGTGTTCTCTGGTTCAGGAAGCTCTCGCTCGCCTTCAGGTCTGCCTCAAGCGTCGCCTCCGGGTCACTGTCCCTCATCTCAAGATTGGCTGCAATTAAATCATGAGTTCAGTTTTTTGTCAGTTGTTGTAACTGCATCAAAGAAAGGAGTTAGCGATGAATGAATGGAGTCCTACTTCCCTGGTTCCCAGGAAACTTTACAGAAATGACAGAAAAAAACTGACAAACACCCTGAAACAAGCACATAACCACTATTGTGCTTCTAGACGAGTATAGTCAGAAAATGCGTTGAAAATCATTGAAGCTTATACACTCTTATTACTCCCGTGGAAGTTCCTTGGTATACCTGCCGTTTTCGGTTCTGAAAGAAAATTGCACGAGACTAATTTAAGCCACAGTCCTGTCCAGATTCATTGATGTATCCCATCTCCCATCGGCAGTCCTGAACGACTACATATTCGTAGACGGTAGACTTTTTCACCAGGCTAATTTGTGCAGGCTAAACAGACACGCGATGAATTCTTCCCAGAATCACTGAACAAGATTTGCGAGTAATCTGCTAGCTACTACTGAAATTTCATTTCTGTTTGGTTCGTTCGAAAACACAAACGGCAGGTTCAGTTAACCTAGTCAAAAATTTCCGTCCAGATTCATTGACCTCTAAGGTTCAGCCATTCCGTCCAGATTCATTGACCTCTAAGGTTGAGCCAGGAGGGTTGAACTTGACAAGGCTGCTTACCCGTCGAGGCGGGTCGTGAGGCCAGACGAAGTAGTCCCAATCCCACCTCTCGAAGTCATACTGGGGCCGCCGGAGCTTCACCAGCGGCTCTCGCACGGCGGCGGCGAACCCGAACCCCCGGGCCCCTGCAGAGTGCAGAGTGCATCGGGTCAAACACGAGGAATCCAGACAAGCAAAAGCTTAAAGATAGAACAAGAAATTCAGCGTCGTGGGAGGAAAGAGGGCGAGACGAACACGAATTCAGTGGACATGGAAAGCCAAGAAAGACGAGTGCCAACCATCGGAACAAGCATCCATGGACGGCAAAAGGAAGAAGGCAGCAGCAAAGGAAAGAAAGAACCATCCATGGATTGGAGCAGCAGGGGGGGAGAGGGAGAGGGAGAAGCATCAGAGGAATCAAGAACGATGGATCCGGTTGCTGGTGATGCTTTCTCGCTCTCCTACCTACCTACCTGGGAATGGGGGGCCCCCGGTCCGTCTCGATCTCCGCTCTCAACCAGAAGCCACCGTTGCGGTGCTGTCGCCGCGGTGTCCACCCCTCCATGGCCGCCACCGCCTCCATGGCCGTCGCCCTCTTGTAGTGCCGTCAGACTAGTCGCCAATCCGATAGCAAGGGGAAGCACTGTGCCTTGATTGGGAATAGCAGGCCGTCAGGTGGAGCGCGGCTAGAACAGAAGCGATGGATTCCGCCCGAACCAGACTGGTTGAAGATCAATGTTGATGGAGCTTTCCTCCCTACTTCTGGTATAGCTGCAGTGGGTGTGGTCATCAGGGACCATGACGAACAGATTAAATTGTCATCCTGGCGACTGCTTCGTCGTTGCCGGGACGTTGAGGAGGCTGAAACAGCTGCATGCTATGATGGGATTGCTCTCGCGGCGCGCTAGCCTGACATCCCTATGACGCTGGAGACCGATTGTGCGGTGGTTGCTGAGAGGCTAAAGAATCATATTCAGGATCGTTTGATGTACTCGTCTCTTCTTGGGAGGCGAGGCTGAAGATGGAGGAACTCTGCCGGCCGGGTTATTGTTAAGATTAGTTGGTGTCAAAATAATGTAGCGCATCAGCTCGCTCATTTTGCCATTAGGTCGATCGAAGTGAGGTCTTTTTTCTTCTTTTCCTGAGTTTGTCGTGTCGCTTGCTTGTAATGATACTACTTGATCATTAATAAAGTTCTTTTTTCCGCAAAAAAAAAAAACATTTGGCCGGGCAGCAATCCAAACTGCTGGTGGCTGGTGCTGGGCCGACGACGAGAGCAGAGACACAGGCTAGGCCACACGAGGGAAGTCCTCAGAAAGACACCGGCCAGGTCTCATCGCAACGGTTACTCCTTCCTAACGAACTTTTCCCCTCCCCTCATCCCCTGCTCTGTGCTCTGCTTCTTCTTCCCGCTTCCTCCCTCCCTATAAAAACAATCAATCCCCCGCTCCGCTCGATCCGTTTCCCAGACCCCACACACGACACCAGCGCGCGCAACAGAACGAACGCCCCAGCGCGAGTGAGTCGGTGGGCGAGACAGAGAGGGGGAGGGGCACGAGGGGCGACGGCCATGGAGGCGGTGGCGGCCATGGAGGGGTGGACACCGCGGCGACAGCACCGCAACGGTGGCTTCTGGTTGAGAGCGGAGATCGAGACGGACCGGGGGCCCCCCATTCCCAGGTAGGTAGGTAGGAGAGCGAGAAAGCATCACCAGCAACCGGATCCATCGTTCTTGATTCCTCTGATGCTTCTCCCTCTCCCTCTCCCCCCTGCTGCTCCAATCCATGGATGGTTCTTTCTTTCCTTTGCTGCTGCCTTCTTCCTTTTGCCGTCCATGGATGCTTGTTCCGATGGTTGGCACTCGTCTTTCTTGGCTTTCCATGTCCACTGAATTCGTGTTCGTCTCGCCCTCTTTCCTCCCACGACGCTGAATTTCTTGTTCTATCTTTAAGCTTTTGCTTGTCTGGATTCCTCGTGTTTGACCCGATGCACTCTGCACTCTGCAGGGGCCCGGGGTTCGGGTTCGCCGCCGCCGTGCGAGAGCCGCTGGTGAAGCTCCGGCGGCCCCCAGTATGACTTCGAGAGGTGGGATTGGGACTACTTCGTCTGGCCTCACGACCGCCTCGACGGTAAGCAGCCTTGTTCAAGTTCACCCTCCTGGCTCAACCTTAGAGGTCAATGAATCTGGACGGAATGGCTGAACCTTAGAGGTCAATGAATCTGGACGGAAATTTTTGACTAGGTTAACTGAACCTGCCGTTTGTGTTTTCGAACGAACCAAACAGAAATGAAATTTCAGTAGTAGCTAGCAGATTACTCGCAAATCTTGTTCAGTGATTCTGGGAAGAATTCATCGCGTGTCTGTTTAGCCTGCACAAATTAGCCTGGTGAAAAAGTCTACCGTCTACGAATATGTAGTCGTTCAGGACTGCCGATGGGAGATGGGATACATCAATGAATCTGGACAGGACTGTGGCTTAAATTAGTCTCGTGCACTTTTCTTTCAGAACCGAAAACGGCAGGTATACCAATGAACTTCCACGGGAGTAATAAGAGTGTATAAGCTTCAATGATTTCAACGCATTTTCTGACTATACTCGTCTAGAAGCACAATAGTGGTTATGTGCTTGTTTCAGGGTGTTGTCAGTTTTTTCTGTCATTC
>JAHUYU010001895.1:7500-17618 GCA_030439765.1 Tripidium arundinaceum | reverse complement strand
TTACATTTGGGGGTTAAATTTTAATTTAGAAAAGGTTTTCAAAGCTTTATTCCCTCATTTATGCTCTGATACCACCTGTGGCAAAACTGCCTAATTTAATGCGCTCCCAAGGGTACTCGTCTTCCATTAGGCACTAAGTACCCAAGTGAGCACAATAAACCACACAGTTTCGTTGAGCACAACCAACGGGAGAACCCGAAAATCCACATTTTCCATCAAGATCATAAACGAGTGGATAAAGCTTACATCATTCTTAACCATTTCTTACATCACTTTTAATACAACATCAAAGTTATGAACAATTTAATTAATAGCGGAATATAAACATGTAATCAGAGTTCAGCGGGATTAAAGAATTATTCACTAACAAGTTAAAGTATTAACATGGTGAACATTGTATTCATGCATATCCTGTTTGTGTATTTGTTGTGGTAAGTTGGTGTGTTGATTCCCCCTTAGATCTTGTTAGATCTATCTAAGGCCTTCTGTCTATACTTCCCTTAAATTCTTAAGACAACATCAAGCGGTATACAAGTGGAGCAACCAATTCAGATACAAGGTAGACAGATAATGGTTAGAAAAGATGCGAACACTGTTATTAGCATGTTATGTATGTCCCAGTAGAACAATTGATTCACTTTCAATGTATTCCTTTGGTCCTTCATTCTTAGAAGGAAATCCTTGTTCTATTCTGGCTACCTATACTACTCTCGTTTCATTGGCTGTATGGTCTGTAATGGTATCATGGCCAATGACTTATGGTGCCGT
Organism: Tripidium arundinaceum; assembly: GCA_030439765.1. NCBI lineage: Eukaryota > Viridiplantae > Streptophyta > Magnoliopsida > Poales > Poaceae > Tripidium > Tripidium arundinaceum. The sequence goes on along the minus strand of JAHUYU010001895.1, from coordinate 16,850 downwards.
GGCAAAACCGAGGGCTTCCTGTGGAACAGCTACCACATGGTTGTGCTACTCGGCACGCGCTGGTATCGAGGTCCTTGACCAGGATCCATTACACGATTGTACGGATACTCCCTCTATTGCAGCAAAATACTCTCCTTGGGAAATATTCTTGTGTTCTAATGGCAAATCCACAACAAGTTGATGAGGTAACGCTCTTTTCAAAAGGACAGAGAAGATTACGGCCTTGGGAAAAGTTATAATTTCATAGTCTTATCCGTATAAAGGCCGGTACGTGTTGTATTCAGAAGAAAGAGAAAAACAAAAAGTGAAAGTTGATACAAAGAAAGGGCTGGCGTTTATTCGTTGAGAAAGAGTAGGTCAGGATTCCTATAACACCTGTCCCGTCGCTTTGTTCATGGTTACCGTGTTGCATTTACTCTGTTGGGTCATGTCCACCCTCATCGCGTTCTCTCACGCTCCCTTTCTCCCTCTTTTCCCGCGCTCTTGTCGGTCCTCTGCTATGCACCCGTACCGGACCCCTCGTGGCCTCGGTCGTCCGCACGCTGCATGAATCCTGCTGCCCTCCTTCCTCGTTTTCCCCGCACAAGTTTGCTGGTGGACTGTGCCAGGACCGGTGACCACTCCACCCCTACAAAGACTGATCCCAATTGCTTGGCACCACCACTACGACGCATTTCGACTCATCTTACCAATAGACTTCTTCTCTTGAGCAAAGCCCCTAACCCCTTTAATCCTTCCTTACCAACCACCACCCTCGAAGAATGGCAGGAGCCTGGTCAGCAGCTACTGCCTGAACACCGAGGGTTTTCCCAAGATCATATATGCCACCATGCAGAAACTCGGAATTAGAGATCGCCTCGAGTATGAAGGCCGTGAATATGAAGAGCATGGCACTGAGCGATGTGAAGTCACCATCTATATTGGAAAGAGTGAAGACTTCCCCGACATAACTGAAGTCTGGAGCATGACCACAACTGGATTTCGCTTCACCGACACCTATCAAGCTGTAGCCCGCAAAGCCTTGCGACATCTATGTCAGATCTATGAAGTGCCCATCGCTCGTACCCCCATGAGGTTCTTTCCAGCCCCGGAAAACAATCGACGGATTTGGAGGACCCGCATGGAAGCATTGAATGGACACAGTCTACGAGAAGACAACCCGACCGTGGTGCACATGACCACATACCTGCTTGCTCTAGATGAGCAACATGACAAGCAAGCCTTTGAACTGCAAAAGTGCATCCACCGAGCTGAAGAAGCCGAGATCTTCGCCTGGATGCTCCAAGTGCAACTCATAGAAGCACATGTCCATGCAGCAGCCGCAGAGCGCTACGAGACTGCCATTGCAGAAGCCCTGAGGGAAGCCGAAGACCACCACACCCAGGAGCTGAAGGACGCCTACCTCGTCACTAGAGCTAAGCGTAGGACACTTGCCATGGATAGGCAAGAGCCCATGATCTTGGAAGGGATTCCCGTCTACCTGCTAGAAAGAAAAAGGATCGATGTTGCAACCCCACCAGCACCTCCACTCACAGAAGCCTTAGAGATAGAGCCTTCCCTTCCTCTCACCCAACCACCGCCAAAAGAAGAAGCAGATCCACAACCCAGTGCAGCAGAAGAACCGCAAGAGCCCAGGGATGAAGCCGTTCGGTCCGACGAAGTAGATTAGTTGCCCTAGGGAGATGTACTCGTAGTCTAATAGTGCCTTTCCTTGTTTTCTCCAATGTTGTTACCCTTCCATTGTATTTCGAAGCAGTGTGTTTGTCTTGTAGTTTTGTGATGTTCTTATGCTGTCCACAGAAGTGAAATGCCGCTCTTCTACGGTAAACTGGGGTATGCGTAATCGATATATTCTATGCTAGAAGACTGGTCAGAATGGTTTGGTTATCACCGTAGTGTAGGGAAGTTGTGTGAATCCCTAGTGTAGTTTCGAATCTGTGGAAGTTATCGCTAGGGTCATTAGGACACTTGTTCTTCTGGTTGGACTACGCTCTGTACGCCAGGTCACTGTTGCCACGTGTCCTGCGGACGTCGCGAGCGCCCCCAAACCTGCTCACGCGCTCGCTGTCGCACTGCTGCCGTGCTGTGCCGCACTCACCTTCTCTCTCCCTGCACCCTCGTCAGCCTGCGGCTCTCGCCTTGCATCCGTACCGGACCCCCCTACCTTGGCCGTCCACGCGCCCCCACGCCGCAAGAATCTTGTCACCTCCTCCTTTTCCCTGCTCTGGCTCGAGTGTGGAGCGCACTGTAGCCGATGGTCGCCCCACCCCGTGAACCCCCATTAGCTTCCTTCCACTCAGCCTCCACTCCCTCGGTGCGCCGCACCACCACCTCCGTCTTCTCTGCGGAGCTATAGAGCGCAACCCGCGTACCTCTTCTTTGTCGCTTCCCCAAATCTTAAGCAAAAATCGTAGAGTCGATCTCCCCCTCCAGGATGGAGTTGGGCTAGCTCAGGAAGTAACTGAGCCACAGAAGAAGGCGTTGGAGGCAGCACTGCGAGTTCAAGCCCTTGCTCGCAAACTCTAGATCGCCAGTCAGAGGTTGCTGTGTACCCCATTGGAGAAGAAGACCACATCTTCATCCCAGAAGGTCGAGTGTGCACCCAGCTAGTTTGTGGCCTTAGGATTCACAATGTTCATTCTCGATCCCTTCTATTTCTGGCTCTGTTGGACCTATGTTATGTTTTAGTTCCTTATTTTCTTGGTATTCCTTCATTGCTCGCGTCCGTCGAAACTTTTGGATTGGGGCTTATCTGATGTAATATATGTGTTCCTAGCCCTTGGGACTAGTCTATGTTTTATCCCTGGATCTCCGAGTAATTTTGGTAATCAACTGTAGTACAGGGAAGATGTGTAAATCTTCACCGCAGTCTTAAGTCCGTGGAGAGTTTATCGCACTCCTTCCTTAGAAGTCTTTCATCCAGAATCTCGGGACGAGACTCTTTTTAAGGGAGTAGGGTTATCACACCCCCGGTGTTACGTAAGGCCTTTAACACTAAACATGTAGTTAGTAACCTGTTAATAATAAATTAAAGCAAGATTAGTGTAAAAGAGAACTCACAAATAGATGAAACAAAAACAAAGTATTAAATAGAACAATATAGCATGTGAACCTAACTAAAAATATTGCTAGGTTATTTATAATTAAAGATAAAGATGCAACGCATGCCATGATAACGTATAGGTCAAACTCTTTTCAACGTGGTCAAACTTGATTTTTGGTAAAAAAGTAAATTAAATGATTATTAAATAAATGTCAAACATATAGACAATAATTCAATATGAAGGTCATGTTGATTTATAAACTCGATCCTTGACTAAAAAATAAATAAATAAATAAAAGTAAAGAAAAGAAGGGGAAGAATTCCTAAAGCAGCCAGCCAGCCACCCTTGGCCATGTCGAGGCGCTGGCCCCTAGCCCTGAATTTCCGAGGTAGGCCCCCCCTGTTTAAACAGACGTGCTGAACGAACGACGTTCATGCGTTTTCCCAGACGCGGTCAACAGCTGAGCGGCATCGGGTGCTGGCGCTGCTCCCCACGTGTGGCAAGAGGCAACACCGCAGCAGCCCAATAGCCGGTAGCAGCGCAGGCGTATGGCATGCAGGTATCGGTGCAGTGTCTAGTGCACTGTCGTACACTGGTGTTCTTCACCACAGCAACCGGCGTGCCTTTTTACAGCCCCAGCAGCTGGCACGCCTTTTTACAGCAGCAGGGGGCGCATGCGAGAGAGAGCATGCACCAGGGAGAAGAAGAGAGAAGATTCTTGCGGCGTGGGGGCGCGTGGACGGCCAAGGTAGGGGGGTCCGGTACGGATGTAAGGCGAGAGCCGCAGGCTGACGAGGGTGCAGGGAGAGAGAAGGTGAGTGCGGCACAGCACGGCAGCAGTGCGACAGCGAGCGCGTGAGCAGGTTTGGGGCGCTCGCGACGTCCGCAGGACACGTGGCAACAGTGACCTGGCGTACAGAGCGTAGTCCAACCAGAAGAACAAGTGTCCTAATGACCCTAGCGATAACTTCCACAGATTCGAAACTACACTAGGGATTCACACAACTTCCCTACACTACGGTGATAACCAAACCATTCTGACCAGTCTTCTAGCATAGAATATATCGATTACGCATACCCCAGTTTACCGTAGAAGAGCGGCATTTCACTTCTGTGGACAGCATAAGAACATCACAAAACTACAAGACAAACACACTGCTTCGAAATACAATGGAAGGGTAACAACATTGGAGAAAACAAGGAAAGGCACTATTAGACTACGAGTACATCTCCCTAGGGCAACTAATCTACTTCGTCGGACCGAACGGCTTCATCCCTGGGCTCTTGCGGTTCTTCTGCTGCACTGGGTTGTGGATCTGCTTCTTCTTTTGGCGGTGGTTGGGTGAGAGGAAGGGAAGGCTCTATCTCTAAGGCTTCTGTGAGTGGAGGTGCTGGTGGGGTTGCAACATCGATCCTTTTTCTTTCTAGCAGGTAGACGGGAATCCCTTCCAAGATCATGGGCTCTTGCCTATCCATGGCAAGTGTCCTACGCTTAGCTCTAGTGACGAGGTAGGCGTCCTTCAGCTCCTGGGTGTGGTGGTCTTCGGCTTCCCTCAGGGCTTCTGCAATGGCAGTCTCGTAGCGCTCTGCGGCTGCTGCATGGACATGTGCTTCTATGAGTTGCACTTGGAGCATCCAGGCGAAGATCTCGGCTTCTTCAGCTCGGTGGATGCACTTTTGCAGTTCAAAGGCTTGCTTGTCATGTTGCTCATCTAGAGCAAGCAGGTATGTGGTCATGTGCACCACGGTCGGGTTGTCTTCTCGTAGACTGTGTCCATTCAATTGCTTCCCATGCGGGTCCTCCAAATCCGTCGATTGTTTTCCGGGGCTGGAAAGAACCTCATGGGGGTACGAGCGATGGGCACTTCATAGATCTGACATAGATGTCGCAAGGCTTTGCGGGCTACAGCTTGATAGGTGTCGGTGAAGCGAAATCCAGTTGTGGTCATGCTCCAGACTTCAGTTATGTCGGGGAAGTCTTCACTCTTTCCAATATAGATGGTGACTTCACATCGCTCAGTGCCATGCTCTTCATATTCACGGCCTTCATACTCGAGGCGATCTCTAATTCCGAGTTTCTGCATGGTGGCATATATGATCTTGGGAAAACCCTCGGTGTTCAGGCAGTAGCTGCTGACCCAGGCTCCTGCCATTCTTCGAGGGTGGTGGTTGGTAAGGAAGGATTAAAGGGGTTAGGGGCTTTGCTCAAGAGAAGAAGTCTATTGGTAAGATGAGTCGAAATGCGTCGAGTGGTGGTGCCAAGCAATTGGGATCAGTCTTTGTAGGGGTGGAGTGGTCACCGGTCCTGGCACAGTCCACCAGCAAACTTGTGCGGGGAAAACGAGGAAGGAGGGCAGCAGGATTCATGCAGCGTGCGGACGACCGAGGCCACGAGGGGTCCGGTACGGGTGCATAGCAGAGGACCGACAAGAGCGCGGGAAAAGAGGGAGAAAGGGAGCGTGAGAGAACGCGATGAGGGTGGACATGACCCAACAGAGTAAATGCAACACGGTAACCATGAACAAAGCGACGGGACAGGTGTTATAGGAATCCTGACCTACTCTTTCTCAACGAATAAACGCCAGCCCTTTCTTTGTATCAACTTTCACTTTTGTTTTTCTCTTTCTTCTGAATACAACACGTACCGGCCTTTATACGGATAAGACTATGAAATTATAACTTTTCCCAAGGCCGTAATCTTCTCTGTCCTTTTGAAAAGAGCGTTACCTCATCAACTTGTTGTGGATTTGCCATTAGAACACAAGAATATTTCCCAAGGAGAGTATTTTGCTGCAATAGAGGGAGTATCCGTACAATCGTGTAATGGATCCTGGTCAAGGACCTCGATACCAGCGCGTGCCGAGTAGCACAACCATGTGGTAGCTGTTCCACAGGAAGCCCTCGGTTTTGCCACGGCACCATAAGTCATTGGCCATGATACCATTACAGACCATACAGCCAATGAAACGAGAGTAGTATAGGTAGCCAGAATAGAACAAGGATTTCCTTCTAAGAATGAAGGACCAAAGGAATACATTGAAAGTGAATCAATTGTTCTACTGGGACATACATAACATGCTAATAACAGTGTTCGCATCTTTTCTAACCATTATCTGTCTACCTTGTATCTGAATTGGTTGCTCCACTTGTATACCGCTTGATGTTGTCTTAAGAATTTAAGGGAAGTATAGACAGAAGGCCTTAGATAGATCTAACAAGATCTAAGGGGGAATCAACACACCAACTTACCACAACAAATACACAAACAGGATATGCATGAATACACGTCCTATGCGTCCTCACACTGTTACCAACATATAGGGCAACCGTTCTCAGGTTTTTGGCACATCGTTCTCTCCCTGTAACTAGTCGATGCTATCGAACTATGCTCGGGGTTAGTGTACCTGCAGAAAACTTAATTAAACCTATCTAAGTTAGCAGAGTGCCATCTATCCTAAATACATAACCATAGTAAGAGGGCTACTTATATAATTTCGCCTGCAAACGTCCTATCTTTTTGAAAAGAATTGGGGGTTAAATTTTAATTTAGAAAAGGTTTTCAAAGCTTTATTCCCTCATTTATGCTCTGATACCACCTGTGGCAAAACTGCCTAATTTAATGCGCTCCCAAGGGTACTCGTCTTCCATTAGGCACTAAGTACCCAAGTGAGCACAATAAACCACACAGTTTCGTTGAGCACAACCAACGGGAGAACCCGAAAATCCACATTTTCCATCAAGATCATAAACGAGTGGATAAAGCTTTGAAAACCTTTTCTAAATTAAAATTTAACCCCCAATTCTTTTCAAAAAGATAGGACGTTTGCAGGCGAAATTATATAAGTAGCCCTCTTACTATGGTTATGTATTTAGGATAGATGGCACTCTGCTAACTTAGATAGGTTTAATTAAGTTTTCTGCAGGTACACTAACCCCGAGCATAGTTCGATAGCATCGACTAGTTACAGGGAGAGAACGATGTGTCAAAACCTGAGAACGGTTGCCCTATATGTTGGTAACAGTGTGAGGACGCATAGGACGTGTATTCATGCATATCCTGTTTGTGTATTTGTTGTGGTAAGTTGGTGTGTTGATTCCCCCTTAGATCTTGTTAGATCTATCTAAGGCCTTCTGTCTATACTTCCCTTAAATTCTTAAGACAACATCAAGCGGTATACAAGTGGAGCAACCAATTCAGATACAAGGTAGACAGATAATGGTTAGAAAAGATGCGAACACTGTTATTAGCATGTTATGTATGTCCCAGTAGAACAATTGATTCACTTTCAATGTATTCCTTTGGTCCTTCATTCTTAGAAGGAAATCCTTGTTCTATTCTGGCTACCTATACTACTCTCGTTTCATTGGCTGTATGGTCTGTAATGGTATCATGGCCAATGACTTATGGTGCCGTGGCAAAACCGAGGGCTTCCTGTGGAACAGCTACCACATGGTTGTGCTACTCGGCACGCGCTGGTATCGAGGTCCTTGACCAGGATCCATTACACGATTGTACGGATACTCCCTCTATTGCAGCAAAATACTCTCCTTGGGAAATATTCTTGTGTTCTAATGGCAAATCCACAACAAGTTGATGAGGTAACGCTCTTTTCAAAAGGACAGAGAAGATTACGGCCTTGGGAAAAGTTATAATTTCATAGTCTTATCCGTATAAAGGCCGGTACGTGTTGTATTCAGAAGAAAGAGAAAAACAAAAAGTGAAAGTTGATACAAAGAAAGGGCTGGCGTTTATTCGTTGAGAAAGAGTAGGTCAGGATTCCTATAACACCTGTCCCGTCGCTTTGTTCATGGTTACCGTGTTGCATTTACTCTGTTGGGTCATGTCCACCCTCATCGCGTTCTCTCACGCTCCCTTTCTCCCTCTTTTCCCGCGCTCTTGTCGGTCCTCTGCTATGCACCCGTACCGGACCCCTCGTGGCCTCGGTCGTCCGCACGCTGCATGAATCCTGCTGCCCTCCTTCCTCGTTTTCCCCGCACAAGTTTGCTGGTGGACTGTGCCAGGACCGGTGACCACTCCACCCCTACAAAGACTGATCCCAATTGCTTGGCACCACCACTCGACGCATTTCGACTCATCTTACCAATAGACTTCTTCTCTTGAGCAAAGCCCCTAACCCCTTTAATCCTTCCTTACCAACCACCACCCTCGAAGAATGGCAGGAGCCTGGGTCAGCAGCTACTGCCTGAACACCGAGGGTTTTCCCAAGATCATATATGCCACCATGCAGAAACTCGGAATTAGAGATCGCCTCGAGTATGAAGGCCGTGAATATGAAGAGCATGGCACTGAGCGATGTGAAGTCACCATCTATATTGGAAAGAGTGAAGACTTCCCCGACATAACTGAAGTCTGGAGCATGACCACAACTGGATTTCGCTTCACCGACACCTATCAAGCTGTAGCCCGCAAAGCCTTGCGACATCTATGTCAGATCTATGAAGTGCCCATCGCTCGTACCCCCATGAGGTTCTTTCCAGCCCCGGAAAACAATCGACGGATTTGGAGGACCCGCATGGAAGCATTGAATGGACACAGTCTACGAGAAGACAACCCGACCGTGGTGCACATGACCACATACCTGCTTGCTCTAGATGAGCAACATGACAAGCAAGCCTTTGAACTGCAAAAGTGCATCCACCGAGCTGAAGAAGCCGAGATCTTCGCCTGGATGCTCCAAGTGCAACTCATAGAAGCACATGTCCATGCAGCAGCCGCAGAGCGCTACGAGACTGCCATTTGCAGAAGCCCTGAGGGAAGCCGAAGACCACCACACCCAGGAGCTGAAGGACGCCTACCTCGTCACTAGAGCTAAGCGTAGGACACTTGCCATGGATAGGCAAGAGCCCATGATCTTGGAAGGGATTCCCGTCTACCTGCTAGAAAGAAAAAGGATCGATGTTGCAACCCCACCAGCACCTCCACTCACAGAAGCCTTAGAGATAGAGCCTTCCCTTCCTCTCACCCAACCACCGCCAAAAGAAGAAGCAGATCCACAACCCAGTGCAGCAGAAGAACCGCAAGAGCCCAGGGATGAAGCCGTTCGGTCCGACGAAGTAGATTAGTTGCCCTAGGGAGATGTACTCGTAGTCTAATAGTGCCTTTCCTTGTTTTCTCCAATGTTGTTACCCTTCCATTGTATTTCGAAGCAGTGTGTTTGTCTTGTAGTTTTGTGATGTTCTTATGCTGTCCACAGAAGTGAAATGCCGCTCTTCTACGGTAAACTGGGGTATGCGTAATCGATATATTCTATGCTAGAAGACTGGTCAGAATGGTTTGGTTATCAC
>JAHUYU010001895.1:0-2500 GCA_030439765.1 Tripidium arundinaceum | reverse complement strand
TGCGGATCTTGTGCTATTTCTAAAATAGGCCTTAACAATTAACAAAATAAAATAGTAAAATAATGTATTACATTGCAAAAATAAATGGCATTGAATTTAAAACACTTTATGGCTAGACACGTTAATACACAAGGATGAGTAAGACAAAATAAATAAATAAATAAATAAATAAATAAAAATTAAGAAACATGTATTATTATTATTATATATATATAAATTAAAAAACATGCAACAACAACTCTTAAAGGAGTGGTGTATTGGGTATTCTTAACGTCATTACCAAAAATGATAACGGCGCCAAAAATGCCAAACCTATCTCTCATGCCACTTAAGCCAAGTTGTCATCCCCAGCATGACATGAGAGACGCGGTATTGAAATATGCATTTGCTCTTCTACTAAATAAATAAATGGGTATCTGCAAGCGCACAGATAATACCGATGTAGCATTTTAACCAGGAGTATTCCAGGTATCGTTATTTATATTTTTATTTTGTCTTACTCATCCTTGTGTATTAACGTGTCTAGCCATAAAGTGTTTTAAATTCAATGCCATTTATTTTTGCAATGTAATACATTATTTTACTATTTTATTTTGTTAATTGTTAAGGCCTATTTTAGAAATAGCACAAGATCCGCATTTATGCCGGGCATGCATGCACTGTAGAAGCGCATGCACTCTTCTCTCTTCTTCTCCCTGGTGCATGCTCTCTCTCGCATGCGCCCCCTGCTGCTGTAAAAAGGCGTGCCAGCTGCTGGGGCTGTAAAAAGGCACGCCGGTTGCTGTGGTGAAGAACACCAGTGTACGACAGTGCACTAGACACTGCACCGATACCTGCATGCCATACGCCTGCGCTGCTACCGGCTATTGGGCTGCTGCGGTGTTGCCTCTTGCCACACGTGGGGAGCAGCGCCAGCACCCGATGCCGCTCAGCTGTTGACCGCGTCTGGGAAAACGCATGAACGTCGTTCGTTCAGCACGTCTGTTTAAACAGGGGGGGCCTACCTCGGAAATTCAGGGCTAGGGGCCAGCGCCTCGACATGGCCAAGGGTGGCTGGCTGGCTGCTTTAGGAATTCTTCCCCTTCTTTTCTTTACTTTTATTTATTTATTTATTTTTTAGTCAAGGATCGAGTTTATAAATCAACATGACCTTCATATTGAATTATTGTCTATATGTTTGACATTTATTTAATAATCATTTAATTTACTTTTTTACCAAAAATCAAGTTTGACCACGTTGAAAAGAGTTTGACCTATACGTTATCATGGCATGCGTTGCATCTTTATCTTTAATTATAAATAACCTAGCAATATTTTTAGTTAGGTTCACATGCTATATTGTTCTATTTAATACTTTGTTTTTGTTTCATCTATTTGTGAGTTCTCTTTTACACTAATCTTGCTTTAATTTATTATTAACAGGTTACTAACTACATGTTTAGTGTTAAAGGCCTTACGTAACACCGGGGGTGTGATAACCCTACTCCCTTAAAAAGAGTCTCGTCCCGAGATTCTGGATGAAAGACTTCTAAGGAAGGAGTGCGATAAACTCTCCACGGACTTAAGACTGCGGTGAAGATTTACACATCTTCCCTGTACTACAGTTGATTACCAAAATTACTCGGAGATCCAGGGATAAAACATAGACTAGTCCCAAGGGCTAGGAACACATATATTACATCAGATAAGCCCCAATCCAAAAGTTTCGACGGACGCGAGCAATGAAGGAATACCAAGAAAATAAGGAACTAAAACATAACATAGGTCCAACAGAGCCAGAAATAGAAGGGATCGAGAATGAACATTGTGAATCCTAAGGCCACAAACTAGCTGGGTGCACACTCGACCTTCTGGGATGAAGATGTGGTCTTCTTCTCCAATGGGGTACACAGCAACCTCTGACTGGCGATCTAGAGTTGCGAGCAAGGGCTTGAACTCGCAGTGCTGCCTCCAACGCCTTCTTCTGTGGCTCAGTTACTTCCTGAGCTAGCCCAACTCCATCCTGGAGGGGGAGATCGACTCTACGATTTTTGCTTAAGATTTGGGGAAGCGACAAAGAAGAGGTACGCGGGGTTGCGCTCTATAGCTCCGCAGAGAAGACGGAGGTGGTGGTGCGGCGCACCGAGGGAGTGGAGGCTGAGTGGAAGGAAGCTAATGGGGGTTCACGGGGTGGGGCGACCATCGGCTACAGTGCGCTCCACACTCGAGCCAGAGCAGGGAAAAGGAGGAGGTGACAAGATTCTTGCGGCGTGGGGGCGCGTGGACGGCCAAGGTAGGGGGGTCCGGTACGGATGCAAGGCGAGAGCCGCAGGCTGACGAGGGTGCAGGGAGAGAGAAGGTGAGTGCGGCACAGCACGGCAGCAGTGCGACAGCGAGCGCGTGAGCAGGTTTGGGGCGCTCGCGACGTCCGCAGGACACGTGGCAACAGTGACCTGGCGTACAGAGCGTAGTCCAACCAGAAGAACAAGTGTCCTAATGACCCTAGCGATAACTTCCACAG
>JAHUYU010003208.1:0-18320 GCA_030439765.1 Tripidium arundinaceum | reverse complement strand
TAGAAAGAAAGAAAGTCTCGGTACTTTTAGCGCACAGTATTAAAATGTTGGTAGTGCCGATTCGATGCAGGGCGTCAAAATGGTCCCAAGTTTTAGTTTAGTAGGAGTATCTTTGAGTTAATAAACTTAATAGTGCCATTAGCGTGCTCCTGACCTAAAACTTTTGACCAGAGGGATCAGAGGAAGTAGGTCTGAAGTGGTGCATTCTGCGTTGAGAATCATGGGTACATTGTTGACTGAAAGTCACAACTGAATCTCCGTGTTAATCATCACACGGGGTAGCAGAAATAAATCATAAAAATCGTCAAAAAACCAGAGATACATCTAGATATCAATCTGATAGGCTCTAGTCGTCATTGACATTAATAACCATTGGATCTATTTCTGTTTTGTCATATACAAAGGTGTATAGATACGAATGAAAAACATATATAGTGATTGTAACTACCACACAATACGCTACCATTGTCGGTTCATAGCTTCACTGCGGGTTCGTGACTTCAACCGGCGGTAGTGATAGGCGATTTTGCACAAAAAAAAGTCATAAATTTTTCATATGAGGTCAGATAAAAATAAACTTTATATTAAAATTGTAGAGTTCAAAAAGATCTAAAACTTAGAAGTTGACAACTTTTTAATTTAAGATGGTTTACATGTCCAAATATTTAATATAAGTTCTCGGATAAGATTTGAGATGATTAACAATGTTGAATGGAGACAGGTCAACATCACAGCTATGGTACATACTCGACGAAATCTATAACTTTGCAGTTAACAACATTTTTCATTTATTAAGGTCATTTAGAGTGTCAAATCTATGACAACCCTACATAGATCACAAAGCGTCCATATGGTGTCGTGTTTGGAAATGAATAGAGAGACAGAGCAAGAATAAATCATTTTGGTTTGTTGGTTCTAAATTTATTTACGAACTTGTAATACTTGTGTGTAATAATAAGATTCTAGGCTGATGAGCATGAGCATGGGTTGATGAAATATATAGCTTAAGATTTAAGAAAATCTGTAACAGACAGTATTGTAAATTTGCCTTGTCTCTTCACTACTGAAGATAGCACGCATGAGACTAGATGTTGGTTGCTCACATTCCCATTTGATTGCGTGAATGGTAACCTCAGCCTCAGGCATATGGTAGAATAGAAGAGAAGATAGATGACAGAAGCCATGGAACCGGGCGTACGTCCAGATTGTTGTTGAGACATATTATATGATCGATTAGAGTCTTGGCATTGTTGAAGAAAGATTAATTGAGAATGAAGAAGCATATATATCTTGGACTGATTACGTACTAGCAGGAAGCGTGTAGGCGACATGTGGACGGACGGAGAGGAACTTGGAAAGGGTTGAGACGGTGGTGCCACCTCTCTCTTCGACCAGCAAGACATCCGATTTATCCAAGGCTAGGGTTATCACAGATGGAAAATCATGGAACAAATCGTGGGGAGAACTTAAATCGTCACTAAAAGAAGACGATTCGGCTTCGGGAGGATAGGATTTGGCGCCTGGTGGAGAGGATTTGGCACGAAGGGTGTCGACGAAATATGGTCGGCAGTCCACCGAGGGGTATACCCACGATGGTAGATTGATTGGTAGAGGTGCGCGTAATCAGGAACCAGATGGTAACAGAGACACAAGACACAAGGTTTATACAGGTTCGGGCCGTCAGCATGACGTAATACCCTACGTCCTGTGCTCTGTTGGTTTGTATTGAGATATTGGTATGATCTCTGACCTATCTACTAGGGGACCCCTGCCCCTCCTTATATACTCTGAAGGGACAGGATTACAAGTAAAGTATCCTATTTGGTACAATACAATAACCGTGCGGTGCATGCCGACCAGTGCCGTGCGCCGCATGCCTTCATCTTATGGGCTGGGCCACCTCTGATGGTGCGGCCCATGTACCGTCTTGTGGTACCGGGGGTCATATCCCCCACAAAGGGGAAATTGCTGCAGTAGAGAGCGCACTCGGGAAAATTGCGGCGAGAGGGAGAAAGGAGGCGAGGCACACGAGATTGAGAAATAAAGAAAGGGGCCTACAAACCGTCTCCGTAATCGACCAGTTCGGCGCTAAATCGGCTCTGGTGGCGCATTGTTTCTCACGCTGGAGCTCAGCGCAAGATGTGACGCCAAGCTCATTCTCTCTCCTCTTTTCTCTCTCTTCCACATAGGATTTTGTTGAGCTGTCTTGGCTATAAGCCAAGCTGACATAGCTTATTGTACCTGCTCTAAGATATGCTTCCCAGTAGATGGTAAAGAGAAAATATGTTCTACATGCTTGCACAACTGGCGAAGCATAGTAGACATTCAACCATATGACATCAACGTTTTAATGTCTTATACTGTGTGTTGAGCAAATTATTTATCAGAGATACAATTATGTTTCTGAGTAGTTAATAAAAGGCTCTCTTTTCATTGAAAAATGTGTGAACATGGTGTAGTCAAGAAATCAAGGTTTTCTAAGAACATCTAAAGTTCAATGCTTTCTTTGCCTTTTTTATCTTTTTAATTTAACATTATTATAAGTGGAATTATTGGCTGTGCTCACGCGCTTTGACTTTTCTAAATGTATTGTTTTTTTATAGAGGCTCCTAGATACATTGTTTTTTGACAGAGGTTTCTAAATACATTGTTGTCTACGTATCTAGACATAGTATATATCTAAGTGCATAACAAAAGTTGTGTACGTAAAAAAGTCAAAACATCTTATATTTTTGAAATAGAGGTGGTAGTTTCAATTCTTAAGATGTCATTAAATTTTGTAAATAATTCGTTATAAATATTGGTCAATGCAACTGGCATTTCGAAGACCGTAAAAGATTACTAATGTCAAATATTATTTTAGCAGAGAGGGCCGGGGTCATATGGCGGGGCGGTCGTTCATGGCTGCTAACATTTGCTAAAAAATTTGAAATGAGAAAGAGAGAATATATGCATGACAAGACGCTTCTTGTATTGAAAAGATTTTGGCATGATTTCATTCCACTGTTTGTCTCAGCATATTTATTTTTTGCGAGATGCATTACAATTAAAGACCGATCGATATCAAAGAGGGCACGACGATCTGCCGAAATCGAATTGCTCCAGCTGCTGTCAGAACGAAATCGTCAGAGCAGAAAACGCACTGCATTATTTGTTCCTTGGATCAAATTTCTGGGCGAGCTACCAACTTTGAAAAGAACTTCCATATAGTTCTGGGATGAAACCAAGTCAAAAAGTAAAGTTTGAGAAATATTTGGCCCTATGAAAATTTCGAAATGTACATTAGAATTACATGTACTCCTGGCGCCATTATTATTATCTGGGCTGGAAAGCCCAGCAACGTGTCCCATCCCATGGTTTTGAGATCCGTAAAATTGGCCCATTCTCTTGCTTGGCCCAGCGCGCACCGGATCGGAGGCGGTTTATTTCGCGAATCACATTCTCTGTCCTTCTCCTACCTTGGTTTTCCGCACTTCCGCAGCTATGCTCGCACCGTGTGTGAATGGCGACGGTGCATGCATGAGCATGACAGGGAGCTTTTGGCAAAGGTCAAAGGCTCGAAGCATCTTTCGTCCTGCCTTGCCTGACCACCAGACGAGACGAGTCCATTTCTCAATTCCCGAAACGCCGCTCTGAATCCGGTCAAAGAAAGAAAGCCCACAATTAAGCAGCCATGCAGATCTGCACGTACTAGCTACTAGTACACCGCATCGACGACGCATGCAGTGATGCAGATGCAGCCGTGGACCGATCGACGCATCGGGCATGGAGGCGATTCGCCTTTCCGCGTCGGTTTCTTCCTTGCTGTTTCTGTCCGCGAGTAGTGCGACCAAGCGGCGGAGAAAACAAAAGGCGGATGCATCATGCATGGATGGACATGGATGGTCCCCTACAGTACACCGTAGTATCGATCGCCCGCCGATATACAAGTGTATACATTGACGGTGATATTCTAGTCTTCGCCCCCGTTACGTTGGTCGTGGTGGCTGGCATGCATGGCAAAATGGCATCCAGTTCCCGAGCCGAGCTAGCGTCTGCTTCTGCCTTTCCAACGCATCCGACATGTGGTGCCGACTGCATGCATACCGAACAAGGAGGACTCAGCCGAATGAGAGAATCGGGAAAAGTTATAAGTGACACCAGGTTCAGATCACACTCTGCCACCTCCCGGCCTCACACTTGCGCCACCTTTCCATGCAAGAAAGATATACTACTAGTACTGCAAGTCTGCAACAGCCAGTCCTCTCCTGGATGCAGATTCGGTCGTGGACGCACGCATTGCACACGGCTTCCTCACCTTCCTGCTCGGGCAGGGCAGGCGGATGCAAATGCGGATGCGGACACTGCACTGCACACAGGCATCGCATCGCATCACATGGACGTCGAAAGGAAAGGCGCACGCACGCTTGCGGCGTCTTTGGTCGTCAGGGACAGACAGGACAGCACGGGAACATTCGACCAATCGACGGCCTGCCGCCGGCCGGTGGATGCTTGCTTGGTTTGACCAGCAACCGACTGGGACTGGCACGCACGCACGCACGCTTGCTTGGGGCTGCAACTGCAAGCGTGGTTGGAGCAGGAAGGTGAGGAAGCCGTGTGCAATGCGTGCGTCCACGACCGAATCTGCATCCAGGAGAGGACTGGCTGTTGCAGACTTGCAGTACTAGTAGTATATCTTTCTTGCATGGAAAGGTGGCGCAAGTGTGAGGCCGGGAGGTGGCAGAGTGTGATCTGAACCTGGTGTCACTTATAACTTTTCCCGATTCTCTCATTCGGCTGAGTCCTCCTTGTTCGGTATGCATGCAGTCGGCACCACATGTCGGATGCGTTGGAAAGGCAGAAGCAGACGCTAGCTCGGCTCGGGAACTGGATGCCATTTTGCCATGCATGCCAGCCACCACGACCAACGTAACGGGGGCGAAGACTAGAATATCACCGTCAATGTATACACTTGTATATCGGCGGGCGATCGATACTACGGTGTACTGTAGGGGACCATCCATGTCCATCCATGCATGATGCATCCGCCTTTTGTTTTCTCCGCCGCTTGGTCGCACTACTCGCGGACAGAAACAGCAAGGAAGAAACCGACGCGGAAAGGCGAATCGCCTCCATGCCCGATGCGTCGATCGGTCCACGGCTGCATCTGCATCACTGCATGCGTCGTCGATGCGGTGTACTAGTAGCTAGTACGTGCAGATCTGCATGGCTGCTTAATTGTGGGCTTTCTTTCTTTGACCGGATTCAGAGCGGCGTTTCGGGAATTGAGAAATGGACTCGTCTCGTCTGGTGGTCAGGCAAGGCAGGACGAAAGATGCTTCGAGCCTTTGACCTTTGCCAAAAGCTCCCTGTCATGCTCATGCATGCACCGTCGCCATTCACACACGGTGCGAGCATAGCTGCGGAAGTGCGGAAAACCAAGGTAGGAGAAGGACAGAGAATGTGATTCGCGAAATAAACCGCCTCCGATCCGGTGCGCGCTGGGCCAAGCAAGAGAATGGGCCAATTTTACGGATCTCAAAACCATGGGATGGGACACGTTGCTGGGCTTTCCAGCCCAGATAATAATAATGGCGCCAGGAGTACATGTAATTCTAATGTACATTTCGAAATTTTCATAGGGCCAAATATTTCTCAAACTTTACTTTTTGACTTGGTTTCATCCCAGAACTATATGGAAGTTCTTTTCAAAGTTGGTAGCTCGCCCAGAAATTTGATCCAAGGAACAAATAATGCAGTGCGTTTTCTGCTCTGACGATTTCGTTCTGACAGCAGCTGGAGCAATTCGATTTCGGCAGATCGTCGTGCCCTCTTTGATATCGATCGGTCTTTAATTGTAATGCATCTCGCAAAAAATAAATATGCTGAGACAAACAGTGGAATGAAATCATGCCAAAATCTTTTCAATACAAGAAGCGTCTTGTCATGCATATATTCTCTCTTTCTCATTTCAAATTTTTTAGCAAATGTTAGCAGCCATGAACGACCGCCCCGCCATATGACCCCGGCCCTCTCTGCTAAAATAATATTTGACATTAGTAATCTTTTACGGTCTTCGAAATGCCAGTTGCATTGACCAATATTTATAACGAATTATTTACAAAATTTAATGACATCTTAAGAATTGAAACTACCACCTCTATTTCAAAAATATAAGATGTTTTGACTTTTTTACGTACACAACTTTTGTTATGCACTTAGATATATACTATGTCTAGATACGTAGACAACAATGTATTTAGAAACCTCTGTCAAAAAACAATGTATCTAGGAGCCTCTATAAAAAAACAATACATTTAGAAAAGTCAAAGCGCGTGAGCACAGCCAATAATTCCACTTATAATAATGTTAAATTAAAAAGATAAAAAAGGCAAAGAAAGCATTGAACTTTAGATGTTCTTAGAAAACCTTGATTTCTTGACTACACCATGTTCACACATTTTTCAATGAAAAGAGAGCCTTTTATTAACTACTCAGAAACATAATTGTATCTCTGATAAATAATTTGCTCAACACACAGTATAAGACATTAAAACGTTGATGTCATATGGTTGAATGTCTACTATGCTTCGCCAGTTGTGCAAGCATGTAGAACATATTTTCTCTTTACCATCTACTGGGAAGCATATCTTAGAGCAGGTACAATAAGCTATGTCAGCTTGGCTTATAGCCAAGACAGCTCAACAAAATCCTATGTGGAAGAGAGAGAAAAGAGGAGAGAGAATGAGCTTGGCGTCACATCTTGCGCTGAGCTCCAGCGTGAGAAACAATGCGCCACCAGAGCCGATTTAGCGCCGAACTGGTCGATTACGGAGACGGTTTGTAGGCCCCTTTCTTTATTTCTCAATCTCGTGTGCCTCGCCTCCTTTCTCCCTCTCGCCGCAATTTTCCCGAGTGCGCTCTCTACTGCAGCAATTTCCCCTTTGTGGGGGATATGACCCCCGGTACCACAAGACGGTACATGGGCCGCACCATCAGAGGTGGCCCAGCCCATAAGATGAAGGCATGCGGCGCACGGCACTGGTCGGCATGCACCGCACGGTTATTGTATTGTACCAAATAGGATACTTTACTTGTAATCCTGTCCCTTCAGAGTATATAAGGAGGGGCAGGGGTCCCCTAGTAGATAGGTCAGAGATCATACCAATATCTCAATACAAACCAACAGAGCACAGGACGTAGGGTATTACGTCATGCTGACGGCCCGAACCTGTATAAACCTTGTGTCTTGTGTCTCTGTTACCATCTGGTTCCTGATTACGCGCACCTCTACCAATCAATCTACCATCGTGGGTATACCCCTCGGTGGACTGCCGACCATATTTCGTCGACACCCTTCGTGCCAAATCCTCTCCACCAGGCGCCAAATCCTATCCTCCCGAAGCCGAATCGTCTTCTTTTAGTGACGATTTAAGTTCTCCCCACGATTTGTTCCATGATTTTCCATCTGTGATAACCCTAGCCTTGGATAAATCGGATGTCTTGCTGGTCGAAGAGAGAGGTGGCACCACCGTCTCAACCCTTTCCAAGTTCCTCTCCGTCCGTCCACATGTCGCCTACACGCTTCCTGCTAGTACGTAATCAGTCCAAGATATATATGCTTCTTCATTCTCAATTAATCTTTCTTCAACAATGCCAAGACTCTAATCGATCATATAATATGTCTCAACAACAATCTGGACGTACGCCCGGTTCCATGGCTTCTGTCATCTATCTTCTCTTCTATTCTACCATATGCCTGAGGCTGAGGTTACCATTCACGCAATCAAATGGGAATGTGAGCAACCAACATCTAGTCTCATGCGTGCTATCTTCAGTAGTGAAGAGACAAGGCAAATTTACAATACTGTCTGTTACAGATTTTCTTAAATCTTAAGCTATATATTTCATCAACCCATGCTCATGCTCATCAGCCTAGAATCTTATTATTACACACAAGTATTACAAGTTCGTAAATAAATTTAGAACCAACAAACCAAAATGATTTATTCTTGCTCTGTCTCTCTATTCATTTCCAAACACGACACCATATGGACGCTTTGTGATCTATGTAGGGTTGTCATAGATTTGACACTCTAAATGACCTTAATAAATGAAAAATGTTGTTAACTGCAAAGTTATAGATTTCGTCGAGTATGTACCATAGCTGTGATGTTGACCTGTCTCCATTCAACATTGTTAATCATCTCAAATCTTATCCGAGAACTTATATTAAATATTTGGACATGTAAACCATCTTAAATTAAAAAGTTGTCAACTTCTAAGTTTTAGATCTTTTTGAACTCTACAATTTTAATATAAAGTTTATTTTTATCTGACCTCATATGAAAAATTTATGACTTTTTTTTGTGCAAAATCGCCTATCACTACCGCCGGTTGAAGTCACGAACCCGCAGTGAAGCTATGAACCGACAATGGTAGCGTATTGTGTGGTAGTTACAATCACTATATATGTTTTTCATTCGTATCTATACACCTTTGTATATGACAAAACAGAAATAGATCCAATGGTTATTAATGTCAATGACGACTAGAGCCTATCAGATTGATATCTAGATGTATCTCTGGTTTTTTGACGATTTTTATGATTTATTTCTGCTACCCCGTGTGATGATTAACACGGAGATTCAGTTGTGACTTTCAGTCAACAATGTACCCATGATTCTCAACGCAGAATGCACCACTTCAGACCTACTTCCTCTGATCCCTCTGGTCAAAAGTTTTAGGTCAGGAGCACGCTAATGGCACTATTAAGTTTATTAACTCAAAGATACTCCTACTAAACTAAAACTTGGGACCATTTTGACGCCCTGCATCGAATCGGCACTACCAACATTTTAATACTGTGCGCTAAAAGTACCGAGACTTTCTTTCTTTCTTTCTTTTGACAAAATGGTACCGGGACTTCTAGAAGTGTGACTCTGTGAGCTTGGCGCTCTTTTAGCTACGGCAGAGACAGTGAAGAAGTGGACACGGTGGCCTGGCATGGCAGCAGAAATGCAGAATGCATGGGGTAACAGAAAGTCAGTACTCTGTTTGCTTCCCGGCCGCACCTGGCCACACCCACAGTTGAGGCAGCCCCGTTTGGTTGATTAATAGCCTTAGAGCATTCTTCAGCAGACTCTATATCATTCCTAAATGTTATGAATAGAGATTTTTTTTAAAAAAACATCCAACAGCTTCTCTAAATGGTTATCCAAATATAGTCAATCTTCTATTTTGGATTTTTTGCTAGCCAAAAATTGAAGACGAGAATTACTCTCTAGAGTGCGCACGAGATGTAGAAAACTGGTGGAGAGTGAAAAGATATAGAAAGTGATTTTTATACAAATGACTCTCAAAATGATGATTTAGAAAGTGAGATTTAGAAAGGCTCTTGGAGATGCTAGGCTGCCACAACTTTTAAAACTAGCCTGCAGTAGTGATTTTCACCACACTTGTGGCTTTGGTTTTCCTCGCCGCCGCCACAGTCCGCCATAGTTTGGCGTGGCACGTTAAGGCTGGGAAGCAAACAGCCAAGCACTGTATCGCCATGGTCCATGCCCTGTTCAAATGAAGGAATATTCTATCTGTTTCAAGATAAATGCACATCTCGTTTTTCGAGAAATCAAGTTTTTTAAGTTTGCCTAAAAATATAGAGAATAGTATGAATTTTTGTATCCCAAATAAGTTTATTATGAAAATATATTCCATGCTCTATCTAATGATATATTATATATTATAATATTAGTCCATTTTGTATATATCTGGTCAAACTTTAAAGGGTTTGACTCCTCGGGAAGTGAGGTGTGCATTTTTTTTGACAAAGGGAGTAGGAAATAGAGATCTTATCTAAGGGCCTATTTGGTAGGGCTCCATCTGATTCTGATTCTCTATATACGGAAGCTGATTCTTTGAGAGAAGTGATTCTGTGGCTGAAAGCGATTCTCTTTGATTCTTTAGCATAAACTCTAAAAATCATGATGGAGAATCGCTCCACAGAATTAGGAGAAACTACTTTTTTTAACTTCCAGCCTCTTAGTTCATTTCAGAGAATCAATTCATAGAATCAGCAGAGAATCACTTCTCTCTGAAAAACTATTTAGTAGAGCTCCTACTAGATTCAACAGCAGCTCTGGGAGCTCTGCCAAACAAGGCCTAAGCTTCGTCATGCTTCTACACGAAGCTTTGGAAGTTGTTGATATGTAGTTTGGACTTGGGCGTATCAATTTGATGTCTTCACCAGTGGCATGATTTTTGACACGGCTCAAAACACGGCATGACATAACAAATATTAGGTCATACCGTGTAAAAGATTTTGGGACAACACAGGTTACATGATATGATCCGTATCTTGACTGTGTTATGCCAGCGTGGCAAGAAAATGATCCATCTGTTGATGCTTGACTTCTATATGGTCTATCATAACAACTATCATTCAGGAAACACGAAATGTGTCCTTATGCGTCGAATGTGTAGTCATTTAAAGACAAATGATAGTAATCAAATCTGGTTTCAATAAAAAACTATGCAAGCCAATAACCGGCGTATAATATTGCTTACACGAAGACAGGCTGGTGGGCCATAGGCCATGCTCGTGCTGTAAAAAAGGCTTATCATGCTAGCATGACATGGCATGATATGTCTCTGTGCCTGGGACTCATGGCCGAAGCAACACGAAGAACGAGAGAGACAGGCCTTACACAACATAGGCACACAACCCAAGTCGCACCTGTAAGAGCAAGGCCAATAAACTTGGCTATTAGCCATGTCTACGTAATCTTGAGACAATACAAGAGACAAGTAATACAACAGCTTGGCTATTAGTTTGGCTGTACAAAAAATACTCATGTATTTAAGTCACTGAGGTGCATCTAGATCTGATGATCGACACTAAACACATCTCTGTAGCTACTTGTGTTGCTGGCGACATTCATGTCTATGGACATATTCACAAATAAATCAAACAAGTTGTATGCATTGAACCAAGAAGGGTGTAGGAAAGATATTGAGCGTGCTTTTGGAGTTTTGTAGTCACGTTTTAATATCGTGCATCGTCCATCACGGCCGTGGAAAAGGAAGAGTATTGGGAGAATAATGAAAGCCTGTGTCATACTCCACAATATGATAGTCGAAGATGAGAAAGAGATGGTGAAGTTTCCTATTGACTTGAATGAGCAAGGTGGATCGTCAATTGCTCTACCTCCAGAAGTACAAAAGGGTGGTGGCCCAAATTTCTCTGAAATTTTACATAGAAGAGAAGATATCAATCATCAACCAACACATACCCAACTGAAAAAAGACTTAATTGAGCATATTTGGCAAAAGTTTGCCAATAGGAGAAATAATTAGTTGTGCCTGCAATATCCTCTTTCTTTTACATGTAAGATATAACAGTTCCTTAGGTTTATTATTGTTTGTCGTATCGTTCATTAATATACTCCTCAATTTCTTACAGGCGTCTGTTGGGGGTTCTTCCTCAAGACCTAAGTATCATTGACGGCTGCTGGTCATCTGGAGATATGGCTAAATAAATTGATAACCGTGGATGCTAGATTTATTTCTAAGTCATTAGTGTAATAGCTGCTCATGGTAGTAGCCTCCTTTTGTGGATAAGTTTTAGTTGCACTGCAGACCATGTTTTATTCCTTAAGCTTTAAGGTTTGTGTGTGTCCTTAGTCTTTCTGATACTGTGAACTTGGTTGTAAGAGCCATTATATTTTATCAGTGAACAATATTATTGCTTATTTGCTTCAGTCAACACCTTGTTTGATTTATTTGTGAATATGTCCATAGACATGAATGTCGCCAGCAACACAAGTAGCTACAGAGATGTGTTTAGTGTCGATCATCAGATCTAGATGCACCTCAGTGACTTAAATACATGAGTATTTTTTGTACAGCCAAACTAATAGCCAAGCTGTTGTATTACTTGTCTCTTGTATTGTCTCAAGATTACGTAGACATGGCTAATAGCCAAGTTTATTGGCCTTGCTCTTACAGGTGCGACTTGGGTTGTGTGCCTATGTTGTGTAAGGCCTGTCTCTCTCGTTCTTCGTGTTGCTTCGGCCATGAGTCCCAGGCACAGAGACATATCATGCCATGTCATGCTAGCATGATAAGCCTTTTTTACAGCACGAGCATGGCCTATGGCCCACCAGCCTGTCTTCGTGTAAGCAATATTATACGCCGGTTATTGGCTTGCATAGTTTTTTATTGAAACCAGATTTGATTACTATCATTTGTCTTTAAATGACTACACATTCGACGCATAAGGACACATTTCGTGTTTCCTGAATGATAGTTGTTATGATAGACCATATAGAAGTCAAGCATCAACAGATGGATCATTTTCTTGCCACGCTGGCATAACACAGTCAAGATACGGATCATATCATGTAACCTGTGTTGTCCCAAAATCTTTTACACGGTATGACCTAATATTTGTTATGTCATGCCGTGTTTTGAGCCGTGTCAAAAATCATGCCACTGGTGAAGACATCAAATTGATACGCCCAAGTCCAAACTACATATCAACAACTTCCAAAGCTTCGTGTAGAAGCATGACGAAGCTTAGGCCTTGTTTGGCAGAGCTCCCAGAGCTGCTGTTGAATCTAGTAGGAGCTCTACTAAATAGTTTTTCAGAGAGAAGTGATTCTCTGCTGATTCTATGAATTGATTCTCTGAAATGAACTAAGAGGCTGGAAGTTAAAAAAAGTAGTTTCTCCTAATTCTGTGGAGCGATTCTCCATCATGATTTTTAGAGTTTATGCTAAAGAATCAAAGAGAATCGCTTTCAGCCACAGAATCACTTCTCTCAAAGAATCAGCTTCCGTATATAGAGAATCAGAATCAGATGGAGCCCTACCAAATAGGCCCTTAGATAAGATCTCTATTTCCTACTCCCTTTGTCAAAAAAAATGCACACCTCACTTCCCGAGGAGTCAAACCCTTTAAAGTTTGACCAGATATATACAAAATGGACTAATATTTATAATATATAATATATCATTAGATAGAGCATGGAATATATTTTCATAATAAACTTATTTGGGATACAAAAATTCATACTATTCTCTATATTTTTAGGCAAACTTAAAAAACTTGATTTCTCGAAAAACGAGATGTGCATTTATCTTGAAACAGATAGAATATTCCTTCATTTGAACAGGGCATGGACCATGGCGATACAGTGCTTGGCTGTTTGCTTCCCAGCCTTAACGTGCCACGCCAAACTATGGCGGACTGTGGCGGCGGCGAGGAAAACCAAAGCCACAAGTGTGGTGAAAATCACTACTGCAGGCTAGTTTTAAAAGTTGTGGCAGCCTAGCATCTCCAAGAGCCTTTCTAAATCTCACTTTCTAAATCATCATTTTGAGAGTCATTTGTATAAAAATCACTTTCTATATCTTTTCACTCTCCACCAGTTTTCTACATCTCGTGCGCACTCTAGAGAGTAATTCTCGTCTTCAATTTTTGGCTAGCAAAAAATCCAAAATAGAAGATTGACTATATTTGGATAACCATTTAGAGAAGCTGTTGGATGTTTTTTTAAAAAAATCTCTATTCATAACATTTAGGAATGATATAGAGTCTGCTGAAGAATGCTCTAAGGCTATTAATCAACCAAACGGGGCTGCCTCAACTGTGGGTGTGGCCAGGTGCGGCCGGGAAGCAAACAGAGTACTGACTTTCTGTTACCCCATGCATTCTGCATTTCTGCTGCCATGCCAGGCCACCGTGTCCACTTCTTCACTGTCTCTGCCGTAGCTAAAAGAGCGCCAAGCTCACAGAGTCACACTTCTAGAAGTCCCGGTACCATTTTGTCAAAAGAAAGAAAGAAAGAAAGTCTCGGTACTTTTAGCGCACAGTATTAAAATGTTGGTAGTGCCGATTCGATGCAGGGCGTCAAAATGGTCCCAAGTTTTAGTTTAGTAGGAGTATCTTTGAGTTAATAAACTTAATAGTGCCATTAGCGTGCTCCTGACCTAAAACTTTTGACCAGAGGGATCAGAGGAAGTAGGTCTGAAGTGGTGCATTCTGCGTTGAGAATCATGGGTACATTGTTGACTGAAAGTCACAACTGAATCTCCGTGTTAATCATCACACGGGGTAGCAGAAATAAATCATAAAAATCGTCAAAAAACCAGAGATACATCTAGATATCAATCTGATAGGCTCTAGTCGTCATTGACATTAATAACCATTGGATCTATTTCTGTTTTGTCATATACAAAGGTGTATAGATACGAATGAAAAACATATATAGTGATTGTAACTACCACACAATACGCTACCATTGTCGGTTCATAGCTTCACTGCGGGTTCGTGACTTCAACCGGCGGTAGTGATAGGCGATTTTGCACAAAAAAAAGTCATAAATTTTTCATATGAGGTCAGATAAAAATAAACTTTATATTAAAATTGTAGAGTTCAAAAGATCTAAAACTTAGAAGTTGACAACTTTTTAATTTAAGATGGTTTACATGTCCAAATATTTAATATAAGTTCTCGGATAAGATTCGTTGCCAGGTTCACTGCATGCGATTGTTTCCGGAATAAAAGCGCAGCAAGCACATGTACACGCCTGCTCAAAAAATTGTCTGTTTCACGTGTGCCACCCCTGGGCCTCTGGGTGCCGGCCGGAATCATGGGTCTAACCAGGCTCACCGTCCTCGCCTCCACTTTGCTTGTTCGCCGGAGAAAACCACGACGATGCGTACTTTGACCTCGCGTGCGTGCGTGAATCTGTTCTATCGTAGGCAGACGGCAGCTAGCTAGCGTGGTCAGGATCGGACGTCAACAGATTCCGTGCTTGACACTGTCTTAATTTTCTTCAGAGAAAAAGATCTCGATGATCTCCACGGGTCGCCTACACGCTTCCTGCTAGTACGTAATCAGTCCAAGATATATATGCTTCTTCATTCTCAATTAATCTTTCTTCAACAATGCCAAGACTCTAATCGATCATATAATATGTCTCAACAACAATCTGGACGTACGCCCGGTTCCATGGCTTCTGTCATCTATCTTCTCTTCTATTCTACCATATGCCTGAGGCTGAGGTTACCATTCACGCAATCAAATGGGAATGTGAGCAACCAACATCTAGTCTCATGCGTGCTATCTTCAGTAGTGAAGAGACAAGGCAAATTTACAATACTGTCTGTTACAGATTTTCTTAAATCTTAAGCTATATATTTCATCAACCCATGCTCATGCTCATCAGCCTAGAATCTTATTATTACACACAAGTATTACAAGTTCGTAAATAAATTTAGAACCAACAAACCAAAATGATTTATTCTTGCTCTGTCTCTCTATTCATTTCCAAACACGACACCATATGGACGCTTTGTGATCTATGTAGGGTTGTCATAGATTTGACACTCTAAATGACCTTAATAAATGAAAAATGTTGTTAACTGCAAAGTTATAGATTTCGTCGAGTATGTACCATAGCTGTGATGTTGACCTGTCTCCATTCAACATTGTTAATCATCTCAAATCTTATCCGAGAACTTATATTAAATATTTGGACATGTAAACCATCTTAAATTAAAAAGTTGTCAACTTCTAAGTTTTAGATCTTTTTGAACTCTACAATTTTAATATAAAGTTTATTTTTATCTGACCTCATATGAAAAATTTATGACTTTTTTTTGTGCAAAATCGCCTATCACTACCGCCGGTTGAAGTCACGAACCCGCAGTGAAGCTATGAACCGACAATGGTAGCGTATTGTGTGGTAGTTACAATCACTATATATGTTTTTCATTCGTATCTATACACCTTTGTATATGACAAAACAGAAATAGATCCAATGGTTATTAATGTCAATGACGACTAGAGCCTATCAGATTGATATCTAGATGTATCTCTGGTTTTTTGACGATTTTTATGATTTATTTCTGCTACCCCGTGTGATGATTAACACGGAGATTCAGTTGTGACTTTCAGTCAACAATGTACCCATGATTCTCAACGCAGAATGCACCACTTCAGACCTACTTCCTCTGATCCCTCTGGTCAAAAGTTTTAGGTCAGGAGCACGCTAATGGCACTATTAAGTTTATTAACTCAAAGATACTCCTACTAAACTAAAACTTGGGACCATTTTGACGCCCTGCATCGAATCGGCACTACCAACATTTTAATACTGTGCGCTAAAAGTACCGAGACTTTCTTTCTTTCTTTCTTTTGACAAAATGGTACCGGGACTTCTAGAAGTGTGACTCTGTGAGCTTGGCGCTCTTTTAGCTACGGCAGAGACAGTGAAGAAGTGGACACGGTGGCCTGGCATGGCAGCAGAAATGCAGAATGCATGGGGTAACAGAAAGTCAGTACTCTGTTTGCTTCCCGGCCGCACCTGGCCACACCCACAGTTGAGGCAGCCCCGTTTGGTTGATTAATAGCCTTAGAGCATTCTTCAGCAGACTCTATATCATTCCTAAATGTTATGAATAGAGATTTTTTTTAAAAAAACATCCAACAGCTTCTCTAAATGGTTATCCAAATATAGTCAATCTTCTATTTTGGATTTTTTGCTAGCCAAAAATTGAAGACGAGAATTACTCTCTAGAGTGCGCACGAGATGTAGAAAACTGGTGGAGAGTGAAAAGATATAGAAAGTGATTTTTATACAAATGACTCTCAAAATGATGATTTAGAAAGTGAGATTTAGAAAGGCTCTTGGAGATGCTAGGCTGCCACAACTTTTAAAACTAGCCTGCAGTAGTGATTTTCACCACACTTGTGGCTTTGGTTTTCCTCGCCGCCGCCACAGTCCGCCATAGTTTGGCGTGGCACGTTAAGGCTGGGAAGCAAACAGCCAAGCACTGTATCGCCATGGTCCATGCCCTGTTCAAATGAAGGAATATTCTATCTGTTTCAAGATAAATGCACATCTCGTTTTTCGAGAAATCAAGTTTTTTAAGTTTGCCTAAAAATATAGAGAATAGTATGAATTTTTGTATCCCAAATAAGTTTATTATGAAAATATATTCCATGCTCTATCTAATGATATATTATATATTATAAATATTAGTCCATTTTGTATATATCTGGTCAAACTTTAAAGGGTTTGACTCCTCGGGAAGTGAGGTGTGCATTTTTTTTGACAAAGGGAGTAGGAAATAGAGATCTTATCTAAGGGCCTATTTGGTAGGGCTCCATCTGATTCTGATTCTCTATATACGGAAGCTGATTCTTTGAGAGAAGTGATTCTGTGGCTGAAAGCGATTCTCTTTGATTCTTTAGCATAAACTCTAAAAATCATGATGGAGAATCGCTCCACAGAATTAGGAGAAACTACTTTTTTTAACTTCCAGCCTCTTAGTTCATTTCAGAGAATCAATTCATAGAATCAGCAGAGAATCACTTCTCTCTGAAAAACTATTTAGTAGAGCTCCTACTAGATTCAACAGCAGCTCTGGGAGCTCTGCCAAACAAGGCCTAAGCTTCGTCATGCTTCTACACGAAGCTTTGGAAGTTGTTGATATGTAGTTTGGACTTGGGCGTATCAATTTGATGTCTTCACCAGTGGCATGATTTTTGACACGGCTCAAAACACGGCATGACATAACAAATATTAGGTCATACCGTGTAAAAGATTTTGGGACAACACAGGTTACATGATATGATCCGTATCTTGACTGTGTTATGCCAGCGTGGCAAGAAAATGATCCATCTGTTGATGCTTGACTTCTATATGGTCTATCATAACAACTATCATTCAGGAAACACGAAATGTGTCCTTATGCGTCGAATGTGTAGTCATTTAAAGACAAATGATAGTAATCAAATCTGGTTTCAATAAAAAACTATGCAAGCCAATAACCGGCGTATAATATTGCTTACACGAAGACAGGCTGGTGGGCCATAGGCCATGCTCGTGCTGTAAAAAAGGCTTATCATGCTAGCATGACATGGCATGATATGTCTCTGTGCCTGGGACTCATGGCCGAAGCAACACGAAGAACGAGAGAGACAGGCCTTACACAACATAGGCACACAACCCAAGTCGCACCTGTAAGAGCAAGGCCAATAAACTTGGCTATTAGCCATGTCTACGTAATCTTGAGACAATACAAGAGACAAGTAATACAACAGCTTGGCTATTAGTTTGGCTGTACAAAAAATACTCATGTATTTAAGTCACTGAGGTGCATCTAGATCTGATGATCGACACTAAACACATCTCTGTAGCTACTTGTGTTGCTGGCGACATTCATGTCTATGGACATATTCACAAATAAATCAAACAAGGTGTTGACTGAAGCAAATAAGCAATAATATTGTTCACTGATAAAATATAATGGCTCTTACAACCAAGTTCACAG
>JAHUYU010001887.1:0-18301 GCA_030439765.1 Tripidium arundinaceum | reverse complement strand
AGAGAAGTGCTTGACTGGGTTTAGGATAGATGTACGTACTATTAAAAGGGGTAAACTTGCTTGCAAATCGGTCATCTAGTGCCACTTGAGCGATCTAACTTTGCAC
The DNA here is from genome assembly GCA_030439765.1 of Tripidium arundinaceum. Taxonomy (NCBI): domain Eukaryota; kingdom Viridiplantae; phylum Streptophyta; class Magnoliopsida; order Poales; family Poaceae; genus Tripidium; species Tripidium arundinaceum. The sequence continues at coordinate 18,195 of JAHUYU010001887.1, read as the reverse complement.
GCGTTGCTAGGATCGAGTTGCAGTTGAAAAAGAATTTGAAAAACCTTTGTGGCATGATTTCTGAAAATGCTAACATGGACTTAAGGTGGTGGTAGTCTCGAGGGACAACACTTGAGGTTATCATGTTTTCAAAGGTTTGCAAAACATCTTGAGAACGGTTGAACCAGTGGCGAAAGGTTGCGAGAAGGTGCTTGGCAAATTGTTGCAGTGTCTGGCAGTGGGACCGCCAGGCGGCCAGGGGCACCAGACGCGTCCTGTGCGGCGGTTGGTGCAAGCTGTGGTGGTGTGTGGGCCGTGGCCTGCTGACCGGCCCAACTGGCTAGGGCGGTGGGACCTAGCGAAGCCACGGTGGGACCGCGTCTGGGCCAAACGCGCGGGAGCTGGGTCGTTTGAAAACAAGAACACGTTGGAGTCCGTAGTGCACCGGTATTGGGCCACAGGAGGTGTCCGGTGAGCCCACCAGAGCCCACACCGGAGAGGAGTTCCAGAGGCGCTGTTGTTGGGTCTCTTTGGGTGTAAAGCCCACCGGACGTGTTTGGTGGGGAACCAGAGGCCCGGTTTGACCGTTCGCAGGCTGCCAGGTCGGGAGGCTGACGCGTAGGGCCACTAGTGTAGGTGACCGTTGAGCGTGAACAGCCCTTGGGGCTGGTTTAGTTGGACCGCCAGGAGACGTCAACTCAGGCTGAGGGGGCCAAACGGCTAGTTGGCTTGACCCCTCTATAAATAGTGGGGTGGTCGGCCCTTGGGGCTGGTTGAACACCTTGGGGACTTAGTGTCCGTGCTTAGAGAGTGCTTGGAGCCCTCTAACTCACTTGTGCTTGTGGAGAGTGCATCTGATTGTGAGTGATCAATTGTTAGTGCGTAGCATTTAGAGATTGCATGAGTTTGGCACTAGGTGATCGAGTTGCAAGCCGGTGGTTCTTGTTACTCTTGGAGGTTGCTATCTCCTAGACGTCTTGGAGGTTGTGAGCTCAGTTGAAGCCCACGTGAAGGTTGTGCATGGCTCCGGAGGAGGCATTGTAAGGGGTGTTGTGCTCGCCCCGCAAGAGACACGAAGAGCAACTCTAGTAGAAGCGAGGTGCGAAGAGCACCAAGTGGTCCGACGGGATCGATGTGCTAGAGCTCTTGTGTGCGCATTCCTTGAGAGGAGAGTGTGGGTTTGAGGGCCACCACTAGCAAGAGGATCGATGGCAATCTTGGGCTTGCCTCAACGGAGATTACTTGGTTGGCAAACCACCGAACCTCGGGATAAAAAAAACACTGTGTCATCTTCTTCCCGTTGGTTTGCAATTCCCTAACACAAGCTTGTATTTACTTGTCATACTTGTGCTTGTATTGTTGCTCTTATAACTAGTTTGCTTGTGTAGTTAGCTAGTTGCTCTCTTAGCTTGTGTAGCTAAGTGGCCTTACTTAGTTTGTGTAGCTAAGTAGCGGTTGCTCTCTAGTTTAGCTTGTGTAGCTTTGCTAGTTGAGTAGTGCTAGTATTGTACTAATGTTGCTTGCTTTGTGCTTGTGCTCACTAATATATGTAGGAGCTTGTTTGTACTTGCTTGACTAGTTCTATAAGTTTGTGTGACCTTGCCAACTAGCATTGTTTAGATGAGCTCCCACTAGTTTGGCGTCTTAGTTGCTTATCTAGTATCTTTTATAAGGTGCTTGTATGATAAATAGAGTGACGTAGTCTTGGCTAGATCGATTAATTTAATTTCGCATTCGTTCGGTTAGCCGGTCACCTCTCCTGTAGTCTGCCATCTCGACCCCACGTATTCTCCCTGAACAACTAAACCCCCTGCTCGCGCTGCCAAGCACCTCTAGCATCTTTCCATGCAATAGAGTACATGCACTGCCAAGTCAGGCTGGGCATTCGGTATTACCGAACCGATCGGTTCGGTACTTCGGTTCCTCGGTAAATTCGGTTTCTCGGAAAACAGGTACCGATCGGTTCCTTTCAAAAATCGGTACCGTGGAAATTCGGTTTCGGTACTTTCGGTTCGGTTTCGGTATTTACCGAAAAATACCGAACTGATCATAGAGACATGTAATATCAGGTTCAAAAGCCAATTTTGACATAATTTTGACATGATTTCATAGAGAATTATAGTGCCAAATACATACATATAAAAATCCACAAGACTATAAGAGTAGAGTACCACAAATACATAATATAATAGTCTACAATAGTACAATCAATAATATAACAACACTCACACTCAGCACATTTCGGTAAATTCGGTAAACCAAGGTCGGTAAATTCGGTTCCTAGGAATTAGGAACCGAACAGAGTACCGAAAATTTCGGTTTCGGTATTTTTGGTTCGGTTCTCGGTATTTTAGGTTCGGTATTCGGTTTTCGGTATTTCGTGCCCAGGGCTACTGCCAAGGGCGGCGGCGGCAGCAGACGACTTTCGTGGCCAGGTGCGTCAGTGTGAGCTAGGGGGATTGCTGGAGGGAGAATACGTGGGGTCGAGATGGCAGACTACAGGAGAGGTGACCGGCTAACCGAACGAATGCGAAATTAAATTAATCGATCTAGCCAAGACTACGTCACTCTATTTATCATACAAGCACCTTATAAAAGATACTAGATAAGCAACTAAGACGCCAAACTAGTGGGAGCTCATCTAAACAATGCTAGTTGGCAAGGTCACACAAACTTATAGAACTAGTCAAGCAAGTACAAACAAGCTCCTACATATATTAGTGAGCACAAGCACAAAGCAAGCAACATTAGTACAATACTAGCACTACTCAACTAGCAAAGCTACACAAGCTAAACTAGAGAGCAACCGCTACTTAGCTACACAAACTAAGTAAGGCCACTTAGCTACACAAGCTAAGAGAGCAACTAGCTAACTACACAAGCAAACTAGTTATAAGAGCAACAATACAAGCACAAGTATGACAAGTAAATACAAGCTTGTGTTAGGGAATTGCAAACCAACGGGAAGAAGATGACACAGTGTTTTTTTTATCCCGAGGTTCGGTGGTTTGCCAACCAAGTAATCTCCGTTGAGGCAAGCCCAAGATTGCCATCGATCCTCTTGCTAGTGGTGGCCCTCAAACCCACACTCTCCTCTCAAGGAATGCGCACACAAGAGCTCTAGCACATCGATCCCGTCGGACCACTTGGTGCTCTTCGCACCTCGCTTCTACTAGAGTTGCTCTTCGTGTCTCTTGCGGGGCGAGCACAACACCCCTTACAATGCCTCCTCCGGAGCCATGCACAACCTTCACGTGGGCTTCAACTGAGCTCACAACCTCCAAGACGTCTAGGAGATAGCAACCTCCAAGAGTAACAAGAACCACCGGCTTGCAACTCGATCACCTAGTGCCAAACTCATGCAATCTCTAAATGCTACGCACTAACAATTGATCACTCACAATCAGATGCACTCTCCACAAGCACAAGTGAGTTAGAGGGCTCCAAGCACTCTCTAAGCACGGACACTAAGTCCCCAAGGTGTTCAACCAGCCCCAAGGGCCGACCACCCCACTATTTATAGAGGGGTCAAGCCAACTAGCCGTTTGGCCCCCTCAGCCTGAGTTGACGTCTCCTGGCGGTCCAACTAAACCAGCCCCAAGGGCTGTTCACGCTCAACGGTCACCTACACTAGTGGCCCTACGCGTCAGCCTCCCGACCTGGCAGCCTGCGAACGGTCAAACCGGGCCTCTGGTTCCCCACCAAACACGTCCGGTGGGCTTTACACCCAAAGAGACCCAACAACAGCGCCTCTGGAACTCCTCTCCGGTGTGGGCTCTGGTGGGCTCACCGGACACCTCCTGTGGCCCAATACCGGTGCACTACGGACTCCAACGTGTTCTTGTTTTCAAACGACCCAGCTCCCGCGCGTTTGGCCCAGACGCGGTCCCACCGTGGCTTCGCTAGGTCCCACCGCCCTAGCCAGTTGGGCCGGTCAGCAGGCCACGGCCCACACACCACCACAGCTTGCACCAACCGCCGCACAGGACGCGTCTGGTGCCCCTGGCCGCCTGGCGGTCCCACTGCCAGACACTGCAACAATTTGCCAAGCACCTTCTCGCAACCTTTCGCCACTGGTTCAACCGTTCTCAAGATGTTTTGCAAACCTTTGAAAACATGATAACCTCAAGTGTTGTCCCTCGAGACTACCACCACCTTAAGTCCATGTTAGCATTTTCAGAAATCATGCCACAAAGGTTTTTCAAATTCTTTTTCAACTGCAACTCGATCCTAGCAACGCGTGCAAAGTTAGATCGCTCAAGTGGCACTAGATGACCGATTTGCAAGCAAGTTTACCCCTTTTAATAGTACGTACATCTATCCTAAACCCAGTCAAGCACTTCTCTACTCAACCTTAGACCAGTGAAATGAAATGTCCTACAAATATACCTTTGCCTTGTGCATTCCATTTCATCTCTTCCATCGATGATGCCACATAAGCATCCAACCTTCATCAAGCCACTTGTAATCAACACAAGTCTTCCATGGCTTGATACCTTGTAGATGATATGATCCACTTCATGTCATCACATGGCTTTATTGGTTCATCGATCTCAACTTCGCTTGCACTTCACCATTGCACTCAGTCCATCGGCGCCAAGCTCTCTATTCGTGCTTCAGCCTCAATGGTACGTCGCCCCCGAGCTTCTAGCTTTCCCTTCACACTCACAACCAGGTCTATTGTAGCCAAGCCATGTCTCTTGATCTTCTCCACCAAGCCACATGACACCATGTCATGTCTCATATGCAATGAGCTCCTCCATAGCACTAGTTGAGCACTACCAACATAACCAAGCCACCCCTCCTCCATAGCTTTAAGTTGTACCTGTGGACTAAACACCTGTGTATCTCATATCAAACACGTATTAGTCCACCTAGGTTGTCACTCAATTACCAAAACCAAACTAGAGCCTTTCAGCGCATGGCAGAGGACACCTACCCAGCTCAATGACAAGAACGCAGCCGTCATGCACACATCATCATCCATTGCTATCGCCGATGAGAGAGAGAGAGAGAGAGAGAGAGAGAGAGAGAGAGAGTAGAGATGGAGGTCGGAGGAGCAGGATTTGATGTGCTCTGTAGCCACTGCAAATGAAGCGGGCAAAGTAAGAGAGAGGATAGGTGGTTGTAGTAAACGTTGCCTACACACGATGACTCAGCCAAACATTGTTTTGTCAAAACCTGGTTTAATATGTGTTAACCAAATAACAACCTTAAAACTTGTTTTTCCTAAAAATCCTCTATAAACCTGGTTTTGCTAAAACTACATTTTGATTTAAGAGATCCAAACAACCACTCTGTGTCTCGGAAGGGTCTCAATTCTCTAACCATCATGTGCCTAGATCTGAGTTAGAAATCGAATCCAGCACTTAGCAGTGAGGTTATGAGGAACTTGTTAGGGTCGAGGAATGGGGACGTTGGGATGTCATGTTTTGAAAAACATTGTACACAGTGGGGTATATCTATTGTATTGTTCTTTTGGGAGATGGAATGTGTACCTAGTAGAATCAGAGCAAAGTTACCAGAACGAGGAACATGTTTCATTTTGATAATGCATCTTGAGACATCGCAGTATGAACTTGTTCTATTGTAGATTGTTATATTTTGATCTAGTGTTTATATATCATTTACAAAAACAAAGCATGACAAACAAGTTCCGAGTCATGTTGATAAAGAGGAATATAAGCCATTGTGAGTATCCTAGACTCTTGGTTTGGTTCCTCCACTTTGTACCTTTAATCTGGTCATGCTCCCGTTTGGAGCAATGTTCCACAATGTCATTCCTTGTTTGGGAACAAAGTTCTCGGGATGTGAAATGAGGTCATGTTCCACAACTGCTAAGATCTAGCATCCTCGCATTCATTTGTGTTCTTGTCCATAATCTTAATCCATTCATCATTCATCAAGTTTTTCTAGAGGTCCTAAGGGTGTGTTTGGTTTTGAGATATAGGGGATGGGACGGTCCTATCCATGTTCTTTAGAATGGGATGATCCCCAGTTTGGTGTTGGTTGGTGAGATAGAGTCATCCCTGTTATTTGTTTGGTTGAAGGGACTAAACAGATGGGAGGAGGGGCACTCTTCTCACACTATTAGTCATAGTTAACTTGGCCCCACATGTCATCTTCTATTTGTATCGATTGTTCCTCCTCATCCTCCTGCTTGGAGTCAGAAGAAGTGCCACCGCCCGCTCAAGGAGCTCGACCTCGCCCACACCAAGAGCTCGACCACCACTCGCTCGAGGAGCTTGACCTCTAGCATGCTAGGGGCTCGACCGCCACTGCGCCTCGCCTCCCACAGCACACCCCTCGCCCTGTTGAAAGTCCTATGTTTGGTTTTGGTAATTGAGTGATAACTAGTGGACTAACCTTTGTCTTAAGTGTTGATTAAGCTAGGTGATGTCCACATCAAGGGTTGAGCAAGATGGCATCCATGGAGGTGATAAAGGAGGCCACAAGATGATCAAGTTCTCAACATTTGGAAAAGAAGAAAGAAAAACAAAGCCCTATGGAATGAAGGCAAAGGTATATGCTAGGGATTTTGTTTTGTCGGCCAAGATGCAATAGAGTGCGTGGTCAGGTTTAGGATAGATAGACGTACTATAAAGAGGGGAGCTCTTTAGTGGAGATGGTTATCTAGTGACACTAGGTGTGATTTTCATTGTATATGCATTACAATTAGCGACGTGGTGAGGTGCAAGAGAAAAGCCTTTCAAAATGTTTGAAAAATGCTAATTCACACACATGAAATGATAGAACACTTGGTGGAGTTGAGCACATTGAAAAAGGCTTTGAAAATGATCTTTGGTAGGCTATTTTTGCACTCACCAAATTAATCTCTTGAACCCCTAGGGTTTGGCCCCGGATTATATGCTATGTTGAAACAACCTGCGAAGAGAGAAGTGTAAACTAGGTCTACTAACCCTGTCAGTGGGACCGCCAGGGGTCACGCACGCGAGAGCTGACCCTTTCAAACATAGGCACAAGTGTATAGTCTGGTGGTGGCCCACTGGGGACCACCGGATCATGTGTTAGGAAAAGACCATGTCATCCTGCCTTGGTGGTTGGACTGCCAGCAATGGCAGTTGGACCGCCCGGTCCAGCCGAGCCCACGCTGAACATGAGTACTTAACTATTACACTCACAAAATTAGACTATAATCTGGTACTTAGCATCAGACTAATCCGATGGCTAATTTATGTGGTTTGGATCTTACTATGAGTATCAGATTGAACCGGTGTTAGAGGCACCAAATTACTTTGGAAATCACCGGACTATAAGTTAACCATTTTAAATTTGACCATTGGGGCTGAACTAGCCATTAGCCCGTTACCCCGCTAGCGGTTGGACTGCCAGGGCTGGTGGTTGGGCCCCGTGGGCTGCTGTTGCAAGCCATAACAGCTAGAACTTGGCCCCTCCTCTATAGATAAGTGGTTAACTTATAGTCCGGTGATTTCCAAAGTAATTTGGTGCCTCTAACACCGGTTCAATCTGATACTCATAGTAAGATCCAAACCACATAAATTAGCCATCGGATTAGTCTGATGCTAAGTACCAGATTATAGTCTAATTTTGTGAGTGTAATAGTTAAGTACTCATGTTCAGCGTGGGCTCGGCTGGACCGGGCGGTCCAACTGCCATTGCTGGCAGTCCAACCACCAAGGCAGGATGACATGGTCTTTTCCTAACACATGATCCGGTGGTCCCCAGTGGGCCACCACCAGACTATACACTTGTGCCTATGTTTGAAAGGGTCAGCTCTCGCGTGCGTGACCCCTGGCGGTCCCACTGACAGGGTTAGTAGACCTAGTTTACACTTCTCTCTTCGCAGGTTGTTTCAACATAGCATATAATCCGGGGCCAAACCCTAGGGGTTCAAGAGATTAATTTGGTGAGTGCAAAAATAGCCTACCAAAGATCATTTTCAAAGCCTTTTTCAATGTGCTCAACTCCACCAAGTGTTCTATCATTTCATGTGTGTGAATTAGCATTTTTCAAACATTTTGAAAGGCTTTTCTCTTGCACCTCACCACGTCGCTAATTGTAATGCATATACAATGAAAATCACACCTAGTGTCACTAGATAACCATCTCCACTAAAGAGCTCCCCTCTTTATAGTACGTCTATCTATCCTAAACCTGACCACGCACTCTATTGCATCTTGGCCGACAAAACAAAATCCCTAGCATATACCTTTGCCTTCATTCCATAGGGCTTTGTTTTTCTTTCTTCTTTTCCAAATGTTGAGAACTTGATCATCTTGTGGCCTCCTTTATCACCTCCATGGATGCCATCTTGCTCAACCCTTGATGTGGACATCACCTAGCTTAATCAACACTTAAGACAAAGGTTAGTCCACTAGTTATCACTCAATTACCAAAACCAAACATAGGACTTTCAACAGGGCGAGGGGGTGTGCTGTGGGAGGCGAGGCGCAGTGGCGGTCGAGCCCCTAGCATGCTAGAGGTCAAGCTCCTCGAGCGAGTGGTGGTCGAGCTCTTGGTGTGGGCGAGGTCGAGCTCCTTGAGCGGGCGGTGGCACTTCTTCTGACTCCAAGCAGGAGGATGAGGAGGAACAATCGATACAAATAGAAGATGACATGTGGGGCCAAGTTAACTATGACTAATAGTGTGAGAAGAGTGCCCCTCCTCCCATCTGTTTAGTCCCTTCAACCAAACAAATAACAGGGATGACTCTATCTCACCAACCAACACCAAACTGGGGATCATCCCATTCTAAAGAACATGGATAGGACCGTCCCATCCCCTATATCTCAAAACCAAACACACCCTTAGGACCTCTAGAAAAACTTGATGAATGATGAATGGATTAAGATTATGGACAAGAACACAAATGAATGCGAGGATGCTAGATCTTAGCAGTTGTGGAACATGACCTCATTTCACATCCCGAGAACTTTGTTCCCAAACAAGGAATGACATTGTGGAACATTGCTCCAAACGGGAGCATGACCCAGATTAAAGGTACAAAGTGGAGGAACCAAACCAAGAGTCTAGGATACTCACAATGGCTTATATTCCTCTTTATCAACATGACTCGGAACTTGTTTGTCATGCTTTGTTTTTGTAAATGATATATAAACACTAGATCAAAATATAACAATCTACAATAGAACAAGTTCATACTGCGATGTCTCAAGATGCATTATCAAAATGAAACATGTTCCTCGTTCTGGTAACTTTGCTCTGATTCTACTAGGTACACATTCCATCTCCCAAAAGAACAATACAATAGATATACCCCACTGTGTACAATGTTTTTCAAAACATGACATCCCAACGTCCCCATTCCTCGACCCTAACAAGTTCCTCATAACCTCACTGCTAAGTGCTGGATTCGATTTCTAACTCAGATCTAGGCACATGATGGTTAGAGAATTGAGACCCTTCCGAGACACAGAGTGGTTGTTTGGATCTCTTAAATCAAAATGTAGTTTTAGCAAAACCAGGTTTATAGAGGATTTTTAGGAAAAACAAGTTTTAAGGTTGTTATTTGGTTAACACATATTAAACCAGGTTTTGACAAAACAATGTTTGGCTGAGTCATCGTGTGTAGGCAACGTTTACTACAACCACCTATCCTCTCTCTTACTTTGCCCGCTTCATTTGCAGTGGCTACAGAGCACATCAAATCCTGCTCCTCCGACCTCCATCTCTACTCTCTCTCTCTCTCTCTCTCTCTCTCTCTCTCTCTCTCATCGGCGATAGCAATGGATGATGATGTGTGCATGACGGCTGCGTTCTTGTCATTGAGCTGGGTAGGTGTCCTCTGCCATGCGCTGAAAGGCTCTAGTTTGGTTTTGGTAATTGAGTGACAACCTAGGTGGACTAATACGTGTTTGATATGAGATACACAGGTGTTTAGTCCACAGGTACAACTTAAAGCTATGGAGGAGGGGTGGCTTGGTTATGTTGGTAGTGCTCAACTAGTGCTATGGAGGAGCTCATTGCATATGAGACATGACATGGTGTCATGTGGCTTGGTGGAGAAGATCAAGAGACATGGCTTGGCTACAATAGACCTGGTTGTGAGTGTGAAGGGAAAGCTAGAAGCTCGGGGGCGACGTACCATTGAGGCTGAAGCACGAATAGAGAGCTTGGCGCCGATGGACTGAGTGCAATGGTGAAGTGCAAGCGAAGTTGAGATCGATGAACCAATAAAGCCATGTGATGACATGAAGTGGATCATATCATCTACAAGGTATCAAGCCATGGAAGACTTGTGTTGATTACAAGTGGCTTGATGAAGGTTGGATGCTTATGTGGCATCATCGATGGAAGAGATGAAATGGAATGCACAAGGCAAAGGTATATTTGTAGGACATTTCATTTCACTGGTCTAAGGTTGAGTAGAGAAGTGCTTGACTGGGTTTAGGATAGATGTACGTACTATTAAAAGGGGTAAACTTGCTTGCAAATCGGTCATCTAGTGCCACTTGAGCGATCTAACTTTGCACGCGTTGCTAGGATCGAGTTGCAGTTGAAAAAGAATTTGAAAAACCTTTGTGGCATGATTTCTGAAAATGCTAACATGGACTTAAGGTGGTGGTAGTCTCGAGGGACAACACTTGAGGTTATCATGTTTTCAAAGGTTTGCAAAACATCTTGAGAACGGTTGAACCAGTGGCGAAAGGTTGCGAGAAGGTGCTTGGCAAATTGTTGCAGTGTCTGGCAGTGGGACCGCCAGGCGGCCAGGGGCACCAGACGCGTCCTGTGCGGCGGTTGGTGCAAGCTGTGGTGGTGTGTGGGCCGTGGCCTGCTGACCGGCCCAACTGGCTAGGGCGGTGGGACCTAGCGAAGCCACGGTGGGACCGCGTCTGGGCCAAACGCGCGGGAGCTGGGTCGTTTGAAAACAAGAACACGTTGGAGTCCGTAGTGCACCGGTATTGGGCCACAGGAGGTGTCCGGTGAGCCCACCAGAGCCCACACCGGAGAGGAGTTCCAGAGGCGCTGTTGTTGGGTCTCTTTGGGTGTAAAGCCCACCGGACGTGTTTGGTGGGGAACCAGAGGCCCGGTTTGACCGTTCGCAGGCTGCCAGGTCGGGAGGCTGACGCGTAGGGCCACTAGTGTAGGTGACCGTTGAGCGTGAACAGCCCTTGGGGCTGGTTTAGTTGGACCGCCAGGAGACGTCAACTCAGGCTGAGGGGGCCAAACGGCTAGTTGGCTTGACCCCTCTATAAATAGTGGGGTGGTCGGCCCTTGGGGCTGGTTGAACACCTTGGGGACTTAGTGTCCGTGCTTAGAGAGTGCTTGGAGCCCTCTAACTCACTTGTGCTTGTGGAGAGTGCATCTGATTGTGAGTGATCAATTGTTAGTGCGTAGCATTTAGAGATTGCATGAGTTTGGCACTAGGTGATCGAGTTGCAAGCCGGTGGTTCTTGTTACTCTTGGAGGTTGCTATCTCCTAGACGTCTTGGAGGTTGTGAGCTCAGTTGAAGCCCACGTGAAGGTTGTGCATGGCTCCGGAGGAGGCATTGTAAGGGGTGTTGTGCTCGCCCCGCAAGAGACACGAAGAGCAACTCTAGTAGAAGCGAGGTGCGAAGAGCACCAAGTGGTCCGACGGGATCGATGTGCTAGAGCTCTTGTGTGCGCATTCCTTGAGAGGAGAGTGTGGGTTTGAGGGCCACCACTAGCAAGAGGATCGATGGCAATCTTGGGCTTGCCTCAACGGAGATTACTTGGTTGGCAAACCACCGAACCTCGGGATAAAAAAAACACTGTGTCATCTTCTTCCCGTTGGTTTGCAATTCCCTAACACAAGCTTGTATTTACTTGTCATACTTGTGCTTGTATTGTTGCTCTTATAACTAGTTTGCTTGTGTAGTTAGCTAGTTGCTCTCTTAGCTTGTGTAGCTAAGTGGCCTTACTTAGTTTGTGTAGCTAAGTAGCGGTTGCTCTCTAGTTTAGCTTGTGTAGCTTTGCTAGTTGAGTAGTGCTAGTATTGTACTAATGTTGCTTGCTTTGTGCTTGTGCTCACTAATATATGTAGGAGCTTGTTTGTACTTGCTTGACTAGTTCTATAAGTTTGTGTGACCTTGCCAACTAGCATTGTTTAGATGAGCTCCCACTAGTTTGGCGTCTTAGTTGCTTATCTAGTATCTTTTATAAGGTGCTTGTATGATAAATAGAGTGACGTAGTCTTGGCTAGATCGATTAATTTAATTTCGCATTCGTTCGGTTAGCCGGTCACCTCTCCTGTAGTCTGCCATCTCGACCCCACGTATTCTCCCTGAACAACTAAACCCCCTGCTCGCGCTGCCAAGCACCTCTCCTGTAGTCTGCCATCTCGACCCCACGTATTCTCCCTGAACAACTAAACCCCCTGCTCGCGCTGCCAAGCACCTCTAGCATCTTTCCATGCAATAGAGTACATGCACTGCCAAGTCAGGCTGGGCATTCGGTATTACCGAACCGATCGGTTCGGTACTTCGGTTCCTCGGTAAATTCGGTTTCTCGGAAAACAGGTACCGATCGGTTCCTTTCAAAAATCGGTACCGTGGAAATTCGGTTTCGGTACTTTCGGTTCGGTTTCGGTATTTACCGAAAAATACCGAACTGATCATAGAGACATGTAATATCAGGTTCAAAAGCCAATTTTGACATAATTTTGACATGATTTCATAGAGAATTATAGTGCCAAATACATACATATAAAAATCCACAAGACTATAAGAGTAGAGTACCACAAATACATAATATAATAGTCTACAATAGTACAATCAATAATATAACAACACTCACACTCAGCACATTTCGGTAAATTCGGTAAACCAAGGTCGGTAAATTCGGTTCCTAGGAATTAGGAACCGAACAGAGTACCGAAAATTTCGGTTTCGGTATTTTTGGTTCGGTTCTCGGTATTTTAGGTTCGGTATTCGGTTTTCGGTATTTCGTGCCCAGGGCTACTGCCAAGGGCGGCGGCGGCAGCAGACGACTTTCGTGGCCAGGTGCGTCAGTGTGAGCTAGGGGGATTGCTGGAGGGAGTAGCGAATTTTGCTAGTTCACGTTGGATTTTGGAGCAGATGAAATTTGGAAGTTCTACAGGCCTGCAGCTCACTGTCGATCTACTGTTGCCGTTGTCCATGAAGGTGAGCTCGTCAATCTTCATGGGTTCCGTTCGGCCAGCGTTTTGGCAGCGGCTGCTGCTGTACTTTTACCGTTTATAGAGTAGTTTGAGTCATACATTCAAAGAAGCAGCTGCGGACTGCGGCTGTCAAAACTGGCTTCCGAATGCTGCCCATGGTATTTCTTTCTGTTGATTAATATGCAATGTACTTTATATCTATACTTTATATCTACTTCCTCCATCCCAAATTATAAGTCATTTTAACTTTTTTTAAGTCAAAGTATCTCAAGTTTGACCAAAATTATAGAGAGAATTACAAAGATTTATGACATTAAATATGTATACTATGAAAATATAATTAATGAAGAATCTAATGAAACTTATTTGGTATCGTAAATGTTATTATTTTGTTATATAAATTTGGTCAAACTTGAGATACTTTGACTTAAAAAAAGTTAAAATGACTTATAATTTGGGATGGAGGAAGTAGATATAAAGTATAGATATAAAGTACATTGCATATTAATCAACAGAAAGAAATACCATGGGCAGCATTCGGAAGCCAGTTTTGACAGCCGCAGTCCGCAGCTGCTTCTTTGAATGTATGACTCAAACTACTCTATAAACGGTAAAAGTACAGCAGCAGCCGCTGCCAAAACGCTGGCCGAACGGAACCCATGAAGATTGACGAGCTCACCTTCATGGACAACGGCAACAGTAGATCGACAGTGAGCTGCAGGCCTGTAGAACTTCCAAATTTCATCTGCTCCAAAATCCAACGTGAACTAGCAAAATTCGCTACTCCCTCCAGCAATCCCCCTAGCTCACACTGACGCACCTGGCCACGAAAGTCGTCTGCTGCCGCCGCCGCCCTTGGCAGTAGCCCTGGGCACGAAATACCGAAAACCGAATACCGAACCTAAAATACCGAGAACCGAACCAAAAATACCGAAACCGAAATTTTCGGTACTCTGTTCGGTTCCTAATTCCTAGGAACCGAATTTACCGACCTTGGTTTACCGAATTTACCGAAATGTGCTGAGTGTGAGTGTTGTTATATTATTGATTGTACTATTGTAGACTATTATATTATGTATTTGTGGTACTCTACTCTTATAGTCTTGTGGATTTTTATATGTATGTATTTGGCACTATAATTCTCTATGAAATCATGTCAAAATTATGTCAAAATTGGCTTTTGAACCTGATATTACATGTCTCTATGATCAGTTCGGTATTTTTCGGTAAATACCGAAACCGAACCGAAAGTACCGAAACCGAATTTCCACGGTACCGATTTTTGAAAGGAACCGATCGGTACCTGTTTTCCGAGAAACCGAATTTACCGAGGAACCGAAGTACCGAACCGATCGGTTCGGTAATACCGAATGCCCAGCCTGACTTGGCAGTGCATGTACTCTATTGCATGGAAAGATGCTAGAGGTGCTTGGCAGCGCGAGCAGGGGGTTTAGTTGTTCAGGGAGAATACGTGGGGTCGAGATGGCAGACTACAGGAGAGGTGACCGGCTAACCGAACGAATGCGAAATTAAATTAATCGATCTAGCCAAGACTACGTCACTCTATTTATCATACAAGCACCTTATAAAAGATACTAGATAAGCAACTAAGACGCCAAACTAGTGGGAGCTCATCTAAACAATGCTAGTTGGCAAGGTCACACAAACTTATAGAACTAGTCAAGCAAGTACAAACAAGCTCCTACATATATTAGTGAGCACAAGCACAAAGCAAGCAACATTAGTACAATACTAGCACTACTCAACTAGCAAAGCTACACAAGCTAAACTAGAGAGCAACCGCTACTTAGCTACACAAACTAAGTAAGGCCACTTAGCTACACAAGCTAAGAGAGCAACTAGCTAACTACACAAGCAAACTAGTTATAAGAGCAACAATACAAGCACAAGTATGACAAGTAAATACAAGCTTGTGTTAGGGAATTGCAAACCAACGGGAAGAAGATGACACAGTGTTTTTTTTATCCCGAGGTTCGGTGGTTTGCCAACCAAGTAATCTCCGTTGAGGCAAGCCCAAGATTGCCATCGATCCTCTTGCTAGTGGTGGCCCTCAAACCCACACTCTCCTCTCAAGGAATGCGCACACAAGAGCTCTAGCACATCGATCCCGTCGGACCACTTGGTGCTCTTCGCACCTCGCTTCTACTAGAGTTGCTCTTCGTGTCTCTTGCGGGGCGAGCACAACACCCCTTACAATGCCTCCTCCGGAGCCATGCACAACCTTCACGTGGGCTTCAACTGAGCTCACAACCTCCAAGACGTCTAGGAGATAGCAACCTCCAAGAGTAACAAGAACCACCGGCTTGCAACTCGATCACCTAGTGCCAAACTCATGCAATCTCTAAATGCTACGCACTAACAATTGATCACTCACAATCAGATGCACTCTCCACAAGCACAAGTGAGTTAGAGGGCTCCAAGCACTCTCTAAGCACGGACACTAAGTCCCCAAGGTGTTCAACCAGCCCCAAGGGCCGACCACCCCACTATTTATAGAGGGGTCAAGCCAACTAGCCGTTTGGCCCCCTCAGCCTGAGTTGACGTCTCTTGGCGGTCCAACTAAACCAGCCCCAAGGGCTGTTCACGCTCAACGGTCACCTACACTAGTGGCCCTACGCGTCAGCCTCCCGACCTGGCAGCCTGCGAACGGTCAAACCGGGCCTCTGGTTCCCCACCAAACACGTCCGGTGGGCTTTACACCCAAAGAGACCCAACAACAGCGCCTCTGGAACTCCTCTCCGGTGTGGGCTCTGGTGGGCTCACCGGACACCTCCTGTGGCCCAATACCGGTGCACTACGGACTCCAACGTGTTCTTGTTTTCAAACGACCCAGCTCCCGCGCGTTTGGCCCAGACGCGGTCCCACCGTGGCTTCGCTAGGTCCCACCGCCCTAGCCAGTTGGGCCGGTCAGCAGGCCACGGCCCACACACCACCACAGCTTGCACCAACCGCCGCACAGGACGCGTCTGGTGCCCCTGGCCGCCTGGCGGTCCCACTGCCAGACACTGCAACAATTTGCCAAGCACCTTCTCGCAACCTTTCGCCACTGGTTCAACCGTTCTCAAGATGTTTTGCAAACCTTTGAAAACATGATAACCTCAAGTGTTGTCCCTCGAGACTACCACCACCTTAAGTCCATGTTAGCATTTTCAGAAATCATGCCACAAAGGTTTTTCAAATTCTTTTTCAACTGCAACTCGATCCTAGCAACGCGTGCAAAGTTAGATCGCTCAAGTGGCACTAGATGACCGATTTGCAAGCAAGTTTACCCCTTTTAATAGTACGTACATCTATCCTAAACCCAGTCAAGCACTTCTCTACTCAACCTTAGACCAGTGAAATGAAATGTCCTACAAATATACCTTTGCCTTGTGCATTCCATTTCATCTCTTCCATCGATGATGCCACATAAGCATCCAACCTTCATCAAGCCACTTGTAATCAACACAAGTCTTCCATGGCTTGATACCTTGTAGATGATATGATCCACTTCATGTCATCACATGGCTTTATTGGTTCATCGATCTCAACTTCGCTTGCACTTCACCATTGCACTCAGTCCATCGGCGCCAAGCTCTCTATTCGTGCTTCAGCCTCAATGGTACGTCGCCCCCGAGCTTCTAGCTTTCCCTTCACACTCACAACCAGGTCTATTGTAGCCAAGCCATGTCTCTTGATCTTCTCCACCAAGCCACATGACACCATGTCATGTCTCATATGCAATGAGCTCCTCCATAGCACTAGTTGAGCACTACCAACATAACCAAGCCACCCCTCCTCCATAGCTTTAAGTTGTACCTGTGGACTAAACACCTGTGTATCTCATATCAAACACGTATTAGTCCACCTAGGTTGTCACTCAATTACCAAAACCAAACTAGAGCCTTTCAGCGCATGGCAGAGGACACCTACCCAGCTCAATGACAAGAACGCAGCCGTCATGCACACATCATCATCCATTGCTATCGCCGATGAGAGAGAGAGAGAGAGAGAGAGAGAGAGAGAGAGAGAGTAGAGATGGAGGTCGGAGGAGCAGGATTTGATGTGCTCTGTAGCCACTGCAAATGAAGCGGGCAAAGTAAGAGAGAGGATAGGTGGTTGTAGTAAACGTTGCCTACACACGATGACTCAGCCAAACATTGTTTTGTCAAAACCTGGTTTAATATGTGTTAACCAAATAACAACCTTAAAACTTGTTTTTCCTAAAAATCCTCTATAAACCTGGTTTTGCTAAAACTACATTTTGATTTAAGAGATCCAAACAACCACTCTGTGTCTCGGAAGGGTCTCAATTCTCTAACCATCATGTGCCTAGATCTGAGTTAGAAATCGAATCCAGCACTTAGCAGTGAGGTTATGAGGAACTTGTTAGGGTCGAGGAATGGGGACGTTGGGATGTCATGTTTTGAAAAACATTGTACACAGTGGGGTATATCTATTGTATTGTTCTTTTGGGAGATGGAATGTGTACCTAGTAGAATCAGAGCAAAGTTACCAGAACGAGGAACATGTTTCATTTTGATAATGCATCTTGAGACATCGCAGTATGAACTTGTTCTATTGTAGATTGTTATATTTTGATCTAGTGTTTATATATCATTTACAAAAACAAAGCATGACAAACAAGTTCCGAGTCATGTTGATAAAGAGGAATATAAGCCATTGTGAGTATCCTAGACTCTTGGTTTGGTTCCTCCACTTTGTACCTTTAATCTGGGTCATGCTCCCGTTTGGAGCAATGTTCCACAATGTCATTCCTTGTTTGGGAACAAAGTTCTCGGGATGTGAAATGAGGTCATGTTCCACAACTGCTAAGATCTAGCATCCTCGCATTCATTTGTGTTCTTGTCCATAATCTTAATCCATTCATCATTCATCAAGTTTTTCTAGAGGTCCTAAGGGTGTGTTTGGTTTTGAGATATAGGGGATGGGACGGTCCTATCCATGTTCTTTAGAATGGGATGATCCCCAGTTTGGTGTTGGTTGGTGAGATAGAGTCATCCCTGTTATTTGTTTGGTTGAAGGGACTAAACAGATGGGAGGAGGGGCACTCTTCTCACACTATTAGTCATAGTTAACTTGGCCCCACATGC
>JAHUYU010000569.1:0-19898 GCA_030439765.1 Tripidium arundinaceum | reverse complement strand
ATGTGAGGGAAGAGAACGGGGAAGCGCCGGGCTTGTCGGTGTCTCCCCGAGCTTGTACCTCGACGAGCACTTGTACCTCAACGGATCCATCCGCTAAGTGAGTGTTCGTGGTTCTTATGCTTCTAAGTCTATGTTTACTTAGCTTTATTCTTACTTGTTTGCGGGTTCGTCGTCCGTCCCCGTGGCGGATACTCTAGTAGAGGACTCCTGATAAAGACGGAAGTTCCTAGCTAACGCTAGAGTAGTAGTCGATAGCGTAGACGTGGTGTCTAGGCTAGAGGCTACCTTCATTTGCCTCGTGCCCCACGGTTGAGGGGTAGGCGGCAGGTGGTGACAGCCCTGTCCGTCCCTTGTAATCCCCCACGTTCGGGTTCGGCGTAGAGCTACAGGCCGGAGGTGCTTGGCAGACCAAGTATAAGCCGGTGCCCGAAGTGAGCAAGTAGAAATAGAGTTTATCTATCCATAGACCCTTAAATCATAGGAATCCTTCTCTACCCTTACCAACTCTACCCTTGTGTTGTCCTTGGACGAATTAGCTAGAAGAGTACCTCCGTTCCCTGTGGAAAATACGATACCCTGAATACTTCCGGGTGAAGTGCTACAACGGTACTTCCGTGCGCTTGCGGATTATTTATGTATGCGTTAAGAAATACCAACACTACGGTATTGACTTTGTCAAGGAAGCCGAAGTACAAGTACGTACCATTCAAAGGCACATCGAAGCGGCACAATCAAGACAAAAGAGTTATGCGGACAAGAGAAGAAGACCTATTGAGTTTGAAGTAGGTGATCACGTTACTTGAAAGTTTCACCAATGAAAGGAGTACAACGGTTTGGAGTAAAAAGGAAACTTGCTCCTAGATATGTAGGCCCCTATCAGATCATTGGAAAGAGTGGAAGAGTAGCCTACAAGCTATAGTTACCGCCAGAAATGAATGCTATTTTCAATATCTTTCATGTCTCCCAATTGAAGAAGTGTCTATGTGTTCCGGAAGAAAGGATTGACACCGTAGATATCAAATTACAGTCCGACTTAACATATGAGGAAAATCTTGTACAAGTTGTGGACAGGAGAGAGAGAGTCACTCGAAGTCGAGTGATCAAGTTCTACAAGGTTGTGTGGAATAATCAGAATGAGAGAGACGCAACATATGAAAGGGAGGATTATTTACGTGAAGTCTATCCCTCTTTTTATGAAAAATGGTAGGTCATTTAAAATCTCGGGACGAGATTCCTATAAGGGGGGAGGGCTGTAACATCCCAGATGTTGAGCTCCACATTTTTGCATTGGCATTAGCATGATCATGAAGCATCATTCATCATATGGCATCATGCACATGAAATCATACATGGTTATCTTATCTTTTACATAAAATATTTGATCTATGTGCCTAATTGGTGAGTATGGTTTATGCTTTTATTTTAAACAAGGGATGTTTGGTCACTAAAACACCTTAACTACACTTAGGGTAGCAAATGGAACAATGTTTATGATGATGATGTGGTCTAATTATGCTTCTAAGTGTTGGTTTGACTAATATTGACCTAGGACCTCTTTTGTTTGACCTAATTGAAATAGTAGCATAAAATGTTTGCATGGCTATGCACCCTTAATAAAAGTTGTAGCAAATTTTATGTAGAACAAACTTTGTTTAAGGGTCATGTCATGAAAATGTCCCTAACATTGTCAAAATGATCTCACAAATGAAAATCAACACTGGTTTCAACACTTAGTTTTTCCACTAAGTCATGTATGCAACTTCAGTTTTCAAGGAGGGTACTTTGGAGCTTCATAGTTTGAAATCCAGGCCGAACCAAACCAAACTGTTGTAAGCAAAGTTGGAGATTACATGTAGCTCTACAACTTTTATTAATGGAGTTTGTGCTAACGTGCCGGAGGTGTAGAGCAAAGTTGGAGCAAAGTTCGGGTTCGGCGTAGAGCTACAGGCCGGAGGTGCTTGGCAGACCAAGTATAAGCCGGTGCCCGAAGTGAGCAAGTAGAAATAGAGTTTATCTATCCATAGACCCTAAAATCATAGGAATCCTTCTCTACCCTTACCAACTCTACCCTTGTGTTGTCCTTGGACGAATTAGCTAGAAGAGTACCTTCGTTCCCTATGGAAAATACGATACCCTGAATACTTCCGGGTGAAGTGCTACAACGGTACTTCCGTGCGCTTGCGGATTATTTCTGTATGCGTTAAGAAATACCAACAAGCATTTCTGGCGCCGTTGCCGGAGAACGGTTGCTATATCTTTGAACCTAGTTCATCCTCGTATCTGTATCTTTTCTTTATAAAAACAAAATAGTTATTTCTTTTATCTTTTCACCATGAAGCCAACTTCAATTTCAAATCTTTTCGCTTCAAAGGGCGAGTTCCTTGAGCCACCACTTTCTTCAAAACCAAACTTTTCATCTAGCTGTGAACTCCACCCTGGCTTTATAGCTATGGTTCGGGCACAACCCTTCTCAGGGGATGACAATGAAAACCCTTGCCATCACCTGCACGAGTTCGAGGAGATGTGTTCGTGCCTGAGCATCTCAGGCATAACACAAGAAACTCTTAAGTGGACATTGTTTCCCTTTTCTCTCATGGGAAAGGCGAAGCAGTGGTATACTCAAGCCGTAAAGAGTACGAATGGGGATTGGGAAGAACTTAAAGACAAGTTTCATCTTGCATTCTTCCCTATGTCCCGTATCGTCTCTCTACCAAGGGCGATCCTCGATTTCGAACAGTTCGAGAAGGAGTCTATAGGTGCAGCCTGGGCCAGGTTTACAATGTTAATACATGCCGGCCCAGACATGTCTTTACCCGATGGCGTATTGTTGCGTCTCTTTTGTTCGGGTCTTGACATAGATGCTGACCTATGCCTAAACGCGACTGCCGGAGGTCGTTTTACACACAAAACTATGACGGAACAAGTCAAATTTCTTGAGCACTTCATAGCCAAACACACTTCTTCCGTCATAAGAACCAAATCCCTCTAGGCAAAAGTCATGGCGAGTGTTGAGGAGTCCTCATTAGTCGAATCAAAACTCATACCATCCCTAGGTTCGATTAATGAGCCCTCACCCGAACCACGAACACCGAAGGAAAGAGTAATTCATCCTTCGGAGTTCCCTATCCATTTCGAGGATTATGGCAATACCTCAAAGTTATCTTGGCATGAAAAGTACACAAAAGAAGTTTTCCCTAGAGCTGAACCATCAAAGGAATGGTTGATGGAAGTGAAACGTTCTTCTGAAGCAATTCAGATTCTTTCACCTTCCACGACTATAACTTGTTCATTAAGGGGAACTATCATTGAAGCCCTGGCAATCCCACAACACTCAAAGATGAGTCCTGATGGACTTTTGAAGAGCTTGTTGGTCGAGACTAGCGGCATTTTGCCCAAAAGGGTTTCCGTAAGGAATTCTGAAATGATATTAGTCTCGACCATGGGGTTGTGCAGGGCTTCAATGATAGTTCCCCTTAATGAACAAGTTATAGTCGTGGAAGGTGAAAGAATCTGAATTGCTTCAGAAGAACGTTTCACTTCCATCAACCATTCCTTTGATGGTTCAGCTCTAGGGAAAACTTCTTTTGTGTACTTTTCATGCCAAGATAACTTTGAGGTATTGCCATAATCCTCGAAATGGATAGGGAACTCCGAAGGATGAATTACTCTTTCCTTCGGTGTTCGTGGTTCGGGTGAGGGCTCATTAATCGAACCTAGGGATGGTATGAGTTTTGATTCGACTAATGAGGACTCCTCAACACTCGCCATGACTTTTGCCTAGAGGGATTTGGTTCTTATGACGGAAGAAGTGTGT
Organism: Tripidium arundinaceum; assembly: GCA_030439765.1. Lineage (NCBI taxonomy): Eukaryota > Viridiplantae > Streptophyta > Magnoliopsida > Poales > Poaceae > Tripidium > Tripidium arundinaceum. The sequence goes on along the minus strand of JAHUYU010000569.1, from coordinate 16,084 downwards.
TTGGCTATGAAGTGCTCAAGAAATTTGACTTGTTCCGTCATAGTTTTGTGTGTAAAACGACCTCCGGCAGTCGCGTTTAGGCATAGGTCAGCATCTATGTCAAGACCCGAACAAAAGAGACGCAACAATACGCCATCGGGTAAAGACATGTCTGGGCCGGCATGTATTAACATTGTAAACCTGGCCCAGGCTGCACCTATAGACTCCTTCTCGAACTGTTCGAAATCGAGGATCGCCCTTGGTAGAGAGACGATACGGGACATAGGGAAGAATGCAAGATGAAACTTGTCTTTAAGTTCTTCCCAATCCCCATTCGTACTCTTTACGGCTTGAGTATACCACTGCTTCGCCTTTCCCATGAGAGAAAAGGGAAACAATGTCCACTTAAGAGTTTCTTGTGTTATGCCTGAGATGCTCAGGCACGAACACATCTCCTCGAACTCGTGCAGGTGATGGCAAGGGTTTTCATTGTCATCCCCTGAGAAGGGTTGTGCCCGAACCATAGCTATAAAGCCAGGGTGGAGTTCACAGCTAGATGAAAAGTTTGGTTTTGAAGAAAGTGGTGGCTCAAGGAACTCGCCCTTTGAAGCGAAAAGATTTGAAATTGAAGTTGGCTTCATGGTGAAAAGATAAAAGAAATAACTATTTTGTTTTTATAAAGAAAAGATACAGATACGAGGATGAACTAGGTTCAAAGATATAGCAACCGTTCTCCGGCAACGGCGCCAGAAATGCTTGTTGGTATTTCTTAACGCATACAGAAATAATCCGCAAGCGCACGGAAGTACCGTTGTAGCACTTCACCCGGAAGTATTCAGGGTATCGTATTTTCCATAGGGAACGAAGGTACTCTTCTAGCTAATTCGTCCAAGGACAACACAAGGGTAGAGTTGGTAAGGGTAGAGAAGGATTCCTATGATTTTAGGGTCTATGGATAGATAAACTCTATTTCTACTTGCTCACTTCGGGCACCGGCTTATACTTGGTCTGCCAAGCACCTCCGGCCTGTAGCTCTACGCCGAACCCGAACTTTGCTCCAACTTTGCTCTACACCTCCGGCACGTTAGCACAAACTCCATTAATAAAAGTTGTAGAGCTACATGTAATCTCCAACTTTGCTTACAACAGTTTGGTTTGGTTCGGCCTGGATTTCAAACTATGAAGCTCCAAAGTACCCTCCTTGAAAACTGAAGTTGCATACATGACTTAGTGGAAAAACTAAGTGTTGAAACCAGTGTTGATTTTCATTTGTGAGATCATTTTGACAATGTTAGGGACATTTTCATGACATGACCCTTAAACAAAGTTTGTTCTACATAAAATTTGCTACAACTTTTATTAAGGGTGCATAGCCATGCAAACATTTTATGCTACTATTTCAATTAGGTCAAACAAAAGAGGTCCTAGGTCAATATTAGTCAAACCAACACTTAGAAGCATAATTAGACCACATCATCATCATAAACATTGTTCCATTTGCTACCCTAAGTGTAGTTAAGGTGTTTTAGTGACCAAACATCCCTTGTTTAAAATAAAAGCATAAACCATACTCACCAATTAGGCACATAGATCAAATATTTTATGTAAAAGATAAGATAACCATGTATGATTTCATGTGCATGATGCCATATGATGAATGATGCTTCATGATCATGCTAATGCCAATGCAAAAATGTGGAGCTCAACATCTGGGATGTTACAGCCCTCCCCCCTTATAGGAATCTCGTCCCGAGATTTTAAATGACCTACCATTTTTCATAAAAAGAGGGATAGACTTCACGTAAATAATCCTCCCTTTCATATGTTGCGTCTCTCTCATTCTGATTATTCCACACAACCTTGTAGAACTTGATCACTCGACTTCGAGTGACTCTCTCTCTCCTGTCCACAACTTGTACAAGATTTTCCTCATATGTTAAGTCGGACTGTAATTTGATATCTACGGTGTCAATCCTTTCTTCCGGAACACATAGACACTTCTTCAATTGGGAGACATGAAAGATATTGAAAATAGCATTCATTTCTGGCGGTAACTATAGCTTGTAGGCTACTCTTCCACTCTTTCCAATGATCTGATAGGGGCCTACATATCTAGGAGCAAGTTTCCTTTTTACTCCAAACCGTTGTACTCCTTTCATTGGTGAAACTTTCAAGTAACGTGATCACCTACTTCAAACTCAATAGGTCTTCTTCTCTTGTCCGCATAACTCTTTTGTCTTGATTGTGCCGCTTCGATGTGCCTTTGAATGGTACGTACTTGTACTTCGGCTTCCTTGACAAAGTCAATACCGTAGTGTTGGTATTTCTTAACGCATACATAAATAATCCGCAAGCGCACGGAAGTACCGTTGTAGCACTTCACCCGGAAGTATTCAGGGTATCGTATTTTCCACAGGGAACGGAGGTACTCTTCTAGCTAATTCGTCCAAGGACAACACAAGGGTAGAGTTGGTAAGGGTAGAGAAGGATTCCTATGATTTAAGGGTCTATGGATAGATAAACTCTATTTCTACTTGCTCACTTCGGGCACCGGCTTATACTTGGTCTGCCAAGCACCTCCGGCCTGTAGCTCTACGCCGAACCCGAACGTGGGGGATTACAAGGGACGGACAGGGCTGTCACCACCTGCCGCCTACCCCTCAACCGTGGGGCACGAGGCAAATGAAGGTAGCCTCTAGCCTAGACACCACGTCTACGCTATCGACTACTACTCTAGCGTTAGCTAGGAACTTCCGTCTTTATCAGGAGTCCTCTACTAGAGTATCCGCCACGGGGACGGACGACGAACCCGCAAACAAGTAAGAATAAAGCTAAGTAAACATAGACTTAGAAGCATAAGAACCACGAACACTCACTTAGCGGATGGATCCGTTGAGGTACAAGTGCTCGTCGAGGTACAAGCTCGGGGAGACACCGACAAGCCCGGCGCTTCCCCGTTCTCTTCCCTCACATCTCTCCCTACTAACTCTAATAGCTATCTAGGGCCTAAGCCCTTGGAATGATGCTCAAGTGTGGTGCTCTTCCTCCTTGGTGTGTTGTTGTTTCAAATGAGGGGGTGAGGGCCTCCTTTTATAGGTGGAGAGGAGGGGTGAGGTTCCTTGGAATATTCCCTTGATCTCCCCCTATGGAAAGGACAAACCGCCTCCTCAGCATTGAATTTACCGCCATCCCCACTTCAACCGACCAAAGAAAGGCGGTAAGTGACTGTCGGCAAAGGATGGGGCCAAACGGGCCAGGTGGGGGTGCGGTGCGGCCGCACCCTGGTTGGCCCGCCTCGCGACCGTCTTCGCGTGGTTGGTTCTTGGGTGGGCCTGGACCACTGCCATGTCGGGGCTCTGCCCAAATTCTTCGTTGGAGTGGGCCTTTGCTTGGTACTTTGGTTTTCTCCTCTTGGGCTCATACCGGATAATGCTTTTGATGTGTATTATGTATGCTTTTGAGCCCATTTGCAGTAGTTTCCATAAATGCTCTCCTGCAAATGATGAATCACCAAAACTTGTGGAATTGATTAGTTATAATCCCTATCACTAAGTTTGGTGTTCATTTTAGCGGATTTTATATGAAAGTTGGCGGTTAGGAAAAGGAGTTAAGGACCGCCAACACGTAGTACCTTCTTTCTCCGGGTTCGACCCAATTTAAAGGGGTCCTACATTTACGACCATACAAAGCTTCAAAAGGATCCATCTTTATGCTTTCTTGGTAGCTGTTATTGTAGGAAAACTCAGCTAAAGGTAGCCATTTTTCCCATGAACCTTTTGAAGAGATAACGCAAGCGCGTAACATATCCTCCAGAATCTGATTCACCCATTCAGTTTGTCCGGCTGTCTGGGGATGATAAGCAGAACTCCTAACCAAATGAGTGCCCAATTCCTTGTGTAGATGTTCCCAGAAACGCGCCGTAAACTGCGGTCCTCGATCCAAGATTATGGTTCTTGGTACTCCGTGTAACCTCACGATCTGAGAAATGTACAGCTCAGCATACTTTCCGGCGTGATAATTTGTCTTCACTGGTACAAAGTGTGCTGACTTGGTAAGGCGATCCACAGTAACCCATATAGAGTCATGGCCGTGATGGGTGGTTGGGAGGCCTGTAATAAAATCCATACTAATTTGCTCCCATTTCCAACCCGGAACAGACAAGGGTTGAAGTAGTCCTGCAGGTTTCAAATGCACTGCTTTGACCCTATAACAAGTGTCACATCGAGCAACATAGGCTGCGATTTCCTTCTTCATTTTTGTCCACCAAAAACAAGTTTTTAAGTCTTGATACATTTTGCTGCTTCCAGGATGGATAGACAGTTTAGAGGAGTGTGACTCCTCCAAAATCCGATTTCTAAGCTCTCGATCCTTTGGCACTACAAGTCTATCTTTAAACCATAGCACACCTTTCTCATCTATCCTAAAATGTTTGGTCTTCTGTTCTTTCATCTTTCTTTTGATATGAAACACACCCACATCAGTTTTCTGCAACTCGATGATCTGACTTTCTAGAGAGCAACTGACAGTGATATTGTGCAACACAGCAGGGTGCAACAAATTAAAGCCGTCCTCTAACAGAGAATTATAGTGGTGCTTCTGACTCAAGGCATCTGCAACAACATTTGCCTTGCCAGGATGATAATGCACTTCCAAATTATAATCCTTGATTAGCTCTAGCCATCTTCTCTGTCTCATGTTCAACTCAGGTTGGGTGAAAATATACTTGAGACTCTTGTGATCTGTATACACGTGACATATATTGCCAAGCAAGTAGTGTCTCCAAATTTTTAAGGCATGAACCTCGGCTGCCAATTCCAAATCATGGGTTGGGTAATTGACTTCATGCTTCCTCAGCTGACGGGAGGCATAAGCAATTACTCGGCCTTCCTGCATCAGAACACACCCCAATCCGGTACCCGATGCATCACAAAATACATCAAAAGTTTTCTCGATATCAGGTTGTGCCAATACAGGAGCAGTAGTCAACAAGGTCCTCAAAGTGTGAAAAGTAGCTTCACACTCTGGGGTCCACACAAACTTCTCATCTTTCTGCAGCAACCTTGTCATGGGTTTAGCTATCTTGGAGAAATCAAGAATAAAGCGGCGGTAGTAACTAGCTAACCCAAGAAAACTCTGGACTTCGTGAATTGAAATCGGGGCTTTCCAATCCATGACTTCTTGCACTTTGGTTGGATCAACTGAAATCCCATCTTTAGACAACACATGCCCTAAGAAAGGCACTTTTGTTAACCAGAATTCACACTTGCTGAACTTGGCATATAGCTTATGTTCCCGCAATCTGGTCAAAACAATCCTTAGATGTTCTTCATGATCTTCTGGGTTTTCAGAGTAGACTAAGATGTCATCAATAAACACAACCACAAATTTGTTAAGCTCGGGCATGAATACTGAATTCATCAGATACATGAAGTGTGCAGGGGCATTTGTCAACCCAAAGGACATGACAAGATACTCATACAAGCCGTATCTGGTTGAGAAAGCCGTCTTAGGTATATCCTCTGGTCTAATTTTGATCTGATGATACCCAGATCTCAAATCAATCTTGGAGAACACCTTTGCTCTTGACAACTGATCAAACAAGATATCAATACGCGGTAGTGGGTACTTGTTTTTGATTGTCACGGCATTAAGCGGCCGATAATCCACACACATTCTCAAAGACTTATCCTTCTTTTTCACAAACAGAGCTGGACAACCCCACAGAGATGAACTAGGTCGAATTAGGCCCTTCTCAAGGAGTTCTTGCAACTGAACCTTGAGTTCTGCTAACTCATTGGGTGGCATTCTATAAGGTCTTCTAGAGATGGGTGCGGTACCCGGCACTAGCTCAATCTTGAACTCTACATCTCTATCTAGTGGTAGACCAGGCAAGTCATCTGGAAACTCACATACCACTGGAACATTAGCAATAGAGGTGGTTTGAATAGCATTGGCTACATTTTGGAGGTCAACAACCCGAGGAAGCGATACTAGAAAAGAATCATTTCCCTTGGGTTCCCTCAACATGAGGATCCTATTGGAGCTATCAATGAGTACTCCATGGCCACTCATCCATTTCATGCCCAGAATGATATCGATGCCTAACCCTGGCAATACTACAAGGTTTGTAGTATACTCTCGTCCACTTATGGAGATGCGCACATCTCTAACTATCTGATTGGTAGAGATATTACTTCCAGCTGCGCTTATACAATAACCACCCTTATCAACAGTTACTACCCTTTGATTATGCTCAGATGCAAATGTCTGACTCATAAATGAATGCGAAGCTCCAGAATCAAACAAACACAACTGCAGGGTGTTGGTTTACAAGGAACTTACTAGCAGTAACCACTTCACCTGAAGGGATATCTTCTATGGTGGTATAATGCACATGCCCTTGATGCACATTTGCATTAGACTGCTTCTGATTGTTGTTCTTCTTAGGATATGGGCAACTATTTGACCAATGGCCAGGTTTGTTGCAGTTCCAGCAGGGCATGTTGCTAGGTGGAACTCTTGAGCTTCCTTGCCCGGTGCTGCCTTTGGGTAGAGCAACAGAAAAGGCCTTGCGATATACTTTCTGGCTTTGACTGGTCTGAGCCTTCTTCTAGGGTGGCCTGGATCGTGGAGTAGGTGGACGAAACTGGGGTCTTGCAGTGATAGAAGCTTTAGCTTGTGATATTCCGGCTTCATAGGCTCTCTTGCGGCTCTTCAATGCTGAATAGATGTTATTCTGGTTCTCTTGGGTAAGAGCATCACTAACAAATGCATTGAAGGTGGCACTCTTATTGTTAGCCAATGTCTTCATCAGCTTGGGGCTAAGCCCTCTCTTGAAGCTAGCGATCTTCTTTGCATCAGTGTTAACAAACTCCGTAGCGTACCTTGACAGATTGTTAAAGGCATGCAAATATTCAGTAAGGCTCTTCGTGCCTTGCGTCAATCGCATGAACTCAGTATGCTTCATGCTCAATAGACCCGGGGAATATAATGTCCCCTAAATGCTTCCTTGAATTCGGTCCAGGTGACCCAGGCATCTTCAGGTAGGGTGGATCGATGATGACTCCACCAAATACTTGCAGGTCCTTGCAACTGATGGGCGGCATACTCAGTCTTTAGCTCATCTGTCAGGTGAAGTAGACGGAACTTCTGCTCAATAGTGTTTAGCCATTCATCTGCTTGCAGAGGTTCTTCCACCTCCTTAAAGAGCGGGGGCCTAGTGTCGAGGAAGTCTTTGAAATCGCTGTACTGGTTCAGCGCAGGTCCTTGACGGACATGGCGACCATCGCGGTCGGCTAGCTGACGCATAGCCTCCGCCATCATGCGTTCCTCATTGGGGTGGGTGGTGGTGGAGGAGGTGGTGGTTCCTCATCCCCAGCACCATGACCACGACGAAGGTTGTACGCCATCTGCAGAATGCATAGCCACTGAGCACTGACGATGTGGAAAATTTGTAGATGAATTGTGTAATCATGCCAAACTGATTCCATTGGAAAGAATGAATTCATACAGCAAACAAAGACACAATGATTCATCACAACCACACAACACCATCAAGCGCATCAATTGACGCCTCGATGCGATATACTTAGCATCAACGAAAAGTTTACTGTCAACTAAAACGAGAATTAGTAAAGGCTCACTAACATGGAGTACGAGCAAGTCTGATCGGTTACATTCAAACCATCGAAGTTTCAAACTGACACAAGGGATAACACGGGGTTCGATGTTACATCCCAAGATTAACCTACTACGAAGCCACTCGTTCATACAAGAGGGTCAACAAAAGACTAGTTTCAGTGCATTTAGCAAATTGGTGAGCTAAACTACGCATCGTTCTCTGAATCAGTGTCGAAGATCTCTCCTCCGTCTTCACCATTAACGGGCTCGAATTCTTCATCTTCTTCCTCTTCTGGAGGAACCTCCTCAGGTCCATTAATCTCAATGCCATCATCTTCTTCAGCCATGATGACACTAGAACCCATCTCCTCATCATCATCGTGAGGAAGGAGAGGATGGAGCTAATTGTGTAGCAAATGAACTTCCTCATGAAGGTGTTCGTTGTATTCTTCTGCAGCCGCCAACTGCTGCTCAAGGTCATTCTGTCGAGCTCTCAGGATATTCTCCTCGTGCCAGGCTTCATTCCGCTGGTTCATCACATGAATCAACATGCGCTCACAGTTGCGATGAGCGACCGTTAACCTCTAAACCTCGAGCGTTTCCTGGTCTCGCTCCTGCGTAACTTGCTCCAATTGTTGCTGGATCGCATTTCTCTTGGTCATCACCTGAGCCAACTCGGTCCTTAGCCTTTCCTCCATAGTAGGCTCAGGACGGGGCCCCCGAGGTGCTAACTGGCGGCGAGGAACCCTACCTTCGGTGGACTTCCGAGCAGTGATCCTGGTGCGGGCCATCTGAAGAAACAGGGGTAACGTAAGGGAAGGACTAATTTAGAGATACTAAATTTTTAATTAATCGAGACAATTAAATCTTTAAGGGAGGGAGGAATGCAAGAATGCAAGGTATGCTTGAGCATGATGCATACACGTTCCGTACGTCCTCACAAACCTTAGAAAACTAAAATTTAAGATTCTAGCGACATACACGATGGCATACATACGTTCTCTCATTACTCGCAAGTAATCGGGCTACCCGCTTCGTTGTTAGTGTACCTGCAGAAGAACTCATTTCAGCCCACCCGCAACGGACACAAGTATAACGAAAGCAGTAAACTAAGTACTTCCATATATATACATACCGATATATATATATTTCTGTACCAATCTACCCGAGCATCATAGTAATCCCCACAATTAAGTACTTCTATATGTATACGTGTGAAGACATATACATACATCAGTAACCAAAACTAGCTTTCTCCTAGACCGATGGTTGGACGGTCATGCTCTCACAACTCACACTCACCTGGGCGTAGAGGTATATTGATCCATACATTACCATTCAATAGAATGGCATCCATACAATAGCACGCCGTATGGACAACGAAAAGAAAATTGCAAAAACATAAACCCCCAAGTCAGTTTTACATTAAGCCACCTATAGTCCTTAATTGGGCATAAAGAATATGACCACTGGCATCTGTAGATTTAAGATTTTTGATTTGAATACACCTTTAAACACAACTAATAGTTGTCAAAAATAAGTTTTTTGTAAAACAAACACTTTTGTTTTAATTACACATATGACAAGTTTAACGCTAAACCTTGCTCCGATGCCAGCTGTAATAGAACCATCCAATTTATAAGAGCACAAGCACAATAGCAATCACCGAAATGATCAAACTGTCATACTTGAGCCCATATAAACCCGGTAGTCCAATGAAATCACGAAGGACTTCAAACCAACCAATAACAAGCCAAGATCGTACATAGTTCAGCGTAACCAGCCACATGTTACAACACATATTCGCAAATAGTTCGCAAGTAGCTTACATCCATCGAAGTCAACATAAAGTTGTTACAAACCAGGTTCAAGTAGCGGAAGCAAAGTAGTTTTGAAATTACAACACACTTAGTTCAATTACATGCCAGTTCCATGATCATATTTCAATAAAAGCATCAGAGAGAAGATAAATGAGATTGACCATGCCCCATGGTCTAGTCCTCATCCACAGCAGGATGTAGGCAGGTCTTGCAGTACCCATGGTACACCATGTCATCTGCAACAAGGGGGAAAATAAACCCTGAGTACGAGAATGTACTCGGCTAGACTTACCCGTCATAAACCAGAAATAAAGTGACACCAAGGATTATGCAAGGCTTTACTTTGTGGAGCGGGCTTGACAACATTTTGCATAAAGGCTTAACTGACATAACTTGAACATTTGATATCTTTAGCAACAAATTAATACCTATTCTCAAGGAGTATATCTAGGTTAGCACCTGTACTAGAGCAAGCACTAATTTAGCTAAACAAACAATAGTAACCATATCCAGTGTAGTAACTTTTAGTGTCATCATAACCATTAGATTTCATCAAGTGTAACTACGATGCTGAAGCTAGTCAAGTTTCTCACTATCCGGGAGAGACGGCGATTCGAATCGATTCCAACCAGATCTGGGGTTTTATTCCTAACACACACCCAGACATGCCTGCGCGAAGGCAGCCTTAGGTCACCTTTGGTACAACTCAGGAACCAACTTCGCGGGTCCAATCAGCGCCGCAACACAGGTCTTACCACGGTAGCCAGGATGTTCAAGCCATGCCTGCCCACGCCACGCCGGACAGCTAGGTCATGCTTGCCCATGGTCTATTCTCCGCCTTCCTGATTGCGCACTCATACAGAATGGGTCCCGGCCTGAGTTGAGCTACTCGGCTTCGCGGTCGGAACGACTTATCCGGCCAGCTAAGTGATAGGCTGCAGAAGAATACAACGAACACCTTCATGAGGAAGTTCATTTGCTACACAATTAGCTCCATCCTCTCCTTCCTCACGATGATGATGAGGAGATGGGTTCTAGTGTCATCATGGCTGAAGAAGATGATGGCATTGAGATTAATGGACCTGAGGAGGTTCCTCCAGAAGAGGAAGAAGATGAAGAATTCGAGCCCGTTAATGGTGAAGACGGAGGAGAGATCTTCGACACTGATTCAGAGAACGATGCGTAGTTTAGCTCACCAATTTGCTAAATGCACTGAAACTAGTCTTTTGTTGACCCTCTTGTATGAACGAGTGGCTTCGTAGTAGGTTAATCTTGGGATGTAACATCGAACCCCGTGTTATCCCTTGTGTCAGTTTGAAACTTCGATGGTTTGAATGTAACCGATCAGACTTGCTCGTACTCCATGTTAGTGAGCCTTTACTAATTCTCGTTTTAGTTGACAGTAAACTTTTCGTTGATGCTAAGTATATCGCATCGAGGCGTCAATTGATGCGCTTGATGGTGTTGTGTGGTTGTGATGAATCATTGTGTCTTTGTTTGCTGTATGAATTCATTCTTTCCAATGGAATCAGTTTGGCATGATTACACAATTCATCTACAAATTTTCCACATCGTCAGTGCTCAGTGGCTATGCATTCTGCAGATGGCGTACAACCTTCGTCGTGGTCATGGTGCTGGGGATGAGGAACCACCACCTCCTCCACCACCACCCACCCCAATGAGGAACGCATGATGGCGGAGGCTATGCGTCAGCTAGCCGACCGCGATGGTCGCCATGTCCGTCAAGGACCTGCGCTGAACCAGTACAGCGATTTCAAAGACTTCCTCGACACTAGGCCCCCGCTCTTTAAGGAGGTGGAAGAACCTCTGCAAGCAGATGAATGGCTAAACACTATTGAGCAGAAGTTCCGTCTACTTCACCTGACAGATGAGCTAAAGACTGAGTATGCCGCCCATCAGTTGCAAGGACCTGCAAGTATTTGGTGGAGTCATCATCGATCCACCCTACCTGAAGATGCCTGGGTCACCTGGACCGAATTCAAGGAAGCATTTAGGGGACATTATATTCCCCCGGGTCTATTGAGCATGAAGCATACTGAGTTCATGCGATTGACGCAAGGCACGAAGAGCCTTACTGAATATTTGCATGCCTTTAACAATCTGTCAAGGTACGCTACGGAGTTTGTTAACACTGATGCAAAGAAGATCGCTAGCTTCAAGAGAGGGCTTAGCCCCAAGCTGATGAAGACATTGGCTAACAATAAGAGTGCCACCTTCAATGCATTTGTTAGTGATGCTCTTACCCAAGAGAACCAGAATAACATCTATTCAGCATTGAAGAGCCGCAAGAGAGCCTATGAAGCCGGAATATCACAAGCTAAAGCTTCTATCACTGCAAGACCCCAGTTTCGTCCACCTACTCCACGATCCAGGCCACCCTAGAAGAAGGCTCAGACCAGTCAAAGCCAGAAAGTATATCGCAAGGCCTTTTCTGTTGCTCTACCCAAAGGCAGCACCGGGCAAGGAAGCTCAAGAGTTCCACCTAGCAACATGCCCTGCTGGAACTGCAACAAACCTGGCCATTGGTCAAATAGTTGCCCATATCCTAAGAAGAACAACAATCAGAAGCAGTCTAATGCAAATGTGCATCAAGGGCATGTGCATTATACCACCATAGAAGATATCCCTTCAGGTGAAGTGGTTACTGCTAGTAAGTTCCTTGTAAACCAACACCCTGCAGTTGTGTTTGTTTGATTCTGGAGCTTCGCATTCATTTATGAGTCAGACATTTGCATCTGAGCATAATCAAAGGGTAGTAACTGTTGATAAGGGTGGTTATTGTATAAGCGCAGCTGGAAGTAATATCTCTACCAATCAGATAGTTAGAGATGTGCGCATCTCCATAAGTGGACGAGAGTATACTACAAACCTTGTAGTATTGCCAGGGTTAGGCATCGATATCATTCTGGGCATGAAATGGATGAGTGGCCATGGAGTACTCATTGATAGCTCCAATAGGATCCTCATGTTGAGGGAACCCAAGGGAAATGATTCTTTTCTAGTATCGCTTCCTCGGGTTGTTGACCTCCAAAATGTAGCCAATGCTATTCAAACCACCTCTATTGCTAATGTTCCAGTGGTATGTGAGTTTCCAGATGACTTGCCTGGTCTACCACTAGATAGAGATGTAGAGTTCAAGATTGAGCTAGTGCCGGGTACCGCACCCATCTCTAGAAGACCTTATAGAATGCCACCCAATGAGTTAGCAGAACTCAAGGTTCAGTTGCAAGAACTCCTTGAGAAGGGCCTAATTCGACCTAGTTCATCTCTGTGGGGTTGTCCAGCTCTGTTTGTGAAAAAGAAGGATAAGTCTTTGAGAATGTGTGTGGATTATCGGCCGCTTAATGCCGTGACAATCAAAAACAAGTACCCACTACCGCGTATTGATATCTTGTTTGATCAGTTGTCAAGAGCAAAGGTGTTCTCCAAGATTGATTTGAGATCTGGGTATCATCAGATCAAAATTAGACCAGAGGATATACCTAAGACGGCTTTCTCAACCAGATACGGCTTGTATGAGTATCTTGTCATGTCCTTTGGGTTGACAAATGCCCCTGCACACTTCATGTATCTGATGAATTCAGTATTCATGCCCGAGCTTAACAAATTTGTGGTTGTGTTTATTGATGACATCTTAGTCTACTCTGAAAACCCAGAAGATCATGAAGAACATCTAAGGATTGTTTTGACCAGATTGCGGGAACATAAGCTATATGCCAAGTTCAGCAAGTGTGAATTCTGGTTAACAAAAGTGCCTTTCTTAGGGCATGTGTTGTCTAAAGATGGGATTTCAGTTGATCCAACCAAAGTGCAAGAAGTCATGGATTGGAAAGCCCCGATTTCAATTCACGAAGTCCAGAGTTTTCTTGGGTTAGCTAGTTACTACCGCCGCTTTATTCTTGATTTCTCCAAGATAGCTAAACCCATGACAAGGTTGCTGCAGAAAGATGAGAAGTTTGTGTGGACCCCAGAGTGTGAAGCTACTTTTCACACTTTGAGGACCTTGTTGACTACTGCTCCTGTATTGGCACAACCTGATATCGAGAAAACTTTTGATGTATTTTGTGATGCATCGGGTACCGGATTGGGGTGTGTTCTGATGCAGGAAGGCCGAGTAATTGCTTATGCCTCCCGTCAGCTGAGGAAGCATGAAGTCAATTACCCAACCCATGATTTGGAATTGGCAGCCGAGGTTCATGCCTTAAAAATTTGGAGACACTACTTGCTTGGCAATATATGTCACGTGTATACAGATCACAAGAGTCTCAAGTATATTTTCACCCAACCTGAGTTGAACATGAGACAGAGAAGATGGCTAGAGCTAATCAAGGATTATAATTTGGAAGTGCATTATCATCCTGGCAAGGCAAATGTTGTTGCAGATGCCTTGAGTCAGAAGCACCACTATAATTCTCTGTTAGAGGACGGCTTTAATTTGTTGCACCCTGCTGTGTTGCACAATATCACTGTCAGTTGCTCTCTAGAAAGTCAGATCATCGAGTTGCAGAAAACTGATGTGGGTGTGTTTCATATCAAAAGAAAGATGAAAGAACAGAAGACCAAACATTTTAGGATAGATGAGAAAGGTGTGCTATGGTTTAAAGATAGACTTGTAGTGCCAAAGGATCGAGAGCTTAGAAATCGGATTTTGGAGGAGTCACACTCCTCTAAACTGTCTATCCATCCTGGAAGCAGCAAAATGTATCAAGACTTAAAAACTTGTTTTTGGTGGACAAAAATGAAGAAGGAAATCGCAGCCTATGTTGCTCGATGTGACACTTGTTATAGGGTCAAAGCAGTGCATTTGAAACCTGCAGGACTACTTCAACCCTTGTCTGTTCCGGGTTGGAAATGGGAGCAAATTAGTATGGATTTTATTACAGGCCTCCCAACCACCCATCACGGCCATGACTCTATATGGGTTACTGTGGATCGCCTTACCAAGTCAGCACACTTTGTACCAGTGAAGACAAATTATCACGCCGGAAAGTATGCTGAGCTGTACATTTCTCAGATCGTGAGGTTACACGGAGTACCAAGAACCATAATCTTGGATCGAGGACCGCAGTTTACGGCGCGTTTCTGGGAACATCTACACAAGGAATTGGGCACTCATTTGGTTAGGAGTTCTGCTTATCATCCCCAGACAGCCGGACAAACTGAATGGGTGAATCAGATTCTGGAGGATATGTTACGCGCTTGCGTTATCTCTTCAAAAGGTTCATGGGAAAAATGGCTACCTTTAGCTGAGTTTTCCTACAATAACAGCTACCAAGAAAGCATAAAGATGGATCCTTTTGAAGCTTTGTATGGTCGTAAATGTAGGACCCCTTTAAATTGGGTCGAACCCGGAGAAAGAAGGTACTACGTGTTGGCGGTCCTTAACTCCTTTTCCTAACCGCCAACTTTCATATAAAATCCGCTAAAATGAACACCAAACTTAGTGATAGGGATTATAACTAATCAATTCCACAAGTTTTGGTGATTCATCATTTGCAGGAGAGCATTTATGGAAACTACTGCAAATGGGCTCAAAAGCATACATAATACACATCAAAAGCATTATCCGGTATGAGCCCAAGAGGAGAAAACCAAAGTACCAAGCAAAGGCCCACTCCAACGAAGAATTTGGGCAGAGCCCCGACATGGCAGTGGTCCAGGCCCACCCAAGAACCAACCACGCGAAGACGGTCGCGAGGCGGGCCAACCAGGGTGCGGCCGCACCGCACCCCCACCTGGCCCGTTTGGCCCCATCCTTTGCCGACAGTCACTTACCGCCTTTCTTTGGTCGGTTGAAGTGGGGATGGCGGTAAATTCAATGCTGAGGAGGCGGTTTGTCCTTTCCATAGGGGGAGATCAAGGGAATATTCCAAGGAACCTCACCCCTCCTCTCCACCTATAAAAGGAGGCCCTCACCCCCTCATTTGAAACAACAACACACCAAGGAGGAAGAGCACCACACTTGAGCATCATTCCAAGGGCTTAGGCCCTAGATAGCTATTAGAGTTAGTAGGGAGAGATGTGAGGGAAGAGAACGGGGAAGCGCCGGGCTTGTCGGTGTCTCCCCGAGCTTGTACCTCGACGAGCACTTGTACCTCAACGGATCCATCCGCTAAGTGAGTGTTCGTGGTTCTTATGCTTCTAAGTCTATGTTTACTTAGCTTTATTCTTACTTGTTTGCGGGTTCGTCGTCCGTCCCCGTGGCGGATACTCTAGTAGAGGACTCCTGATAAAGACGGAAGTTCCTAGCTAACGCTAGAGTAGTAGTCGATAGCGTAGACGTGGTGTCTAGGCTAGAGGCTACCTTCATTTGCCTCGTGCCCCACGGTTGAGGGGTAGGCGGCAGGTGGTGACAGCCCTGTCCGTCCCTTGTAATCCCCCACGTTCGGGTTCGGCGTAGAGCTACAGGCCGGAGGTGCTTGGCAGACCAAGTATAAGCCGGTGCCCGAAGTGAGCAAGTAGAAATAGAGTTTATCTATCCATAGACCCTTAAATCATAGGTCTTCTTCTCTTGTCCGCATAACTCTTTTGTCTTGATTGTGCCGCTTCGATGTGCCTTTGAATGGTACGTACTTGTACTTCGGCTTCCTTGACAAAGTCAATACCGTAGTGTTGGTATTTCTTAACGCATACATAAATAATCC
>JAHUYU010002328.1:0-13091 GCA_030439765.1 Tripidium arundinaceum | reverse complement strand
TCTGGCCTGTGCATCAGCTGGATGTCAAGATGCCTTCCTCCATGGCACTCTGACTGAGACGATCTACTGCAGTCAGCCGGCAGGTTTCGTGGATTCTTCTCGTCCTAACTTTGTCTGCCGGCTCAACAAATCTCTCTACGGGCTCAAGCAGGCACCCCGGCTTGGTACTCTCGATTCGCTACCTTCCTGCAGACTCTTTGGTTCACGGAGGCCAAGTCTGACACCTCCCTGTTCATATACCACTATGGGGGTGAGACTGCTTACCTGCTCCTCTATGTGGATGACATTGTTCTCACCGCCTCAGCGAGTCTCTGCTCCACCGCATCATTACCTCACTCCAGAAGGAATTTGCTATGAAGGATCTTGGGGTGCTCCACCACTTCTCGGCGTCACTGTTGAGCCCCGACCTTCAGGCCTGTTCCTCACCAGCGGCAGTTCACTTGTGACATTCTGGAGCGAGCAGGGATGACCGCCTGCCAGTCCTGCTCTACACGGTGGACACCCAGGGCAAGCTGTCAGAGGCTGGGGGGTCTGATGCTTGGGCCAGCAGACTCCACCGCCTACGGAGTCTTGCTGGCGCGCTTCAGTACCTCACTTTCACACGGCCGGACATCACTTATGCCGTCCAGCAGCTCTGCCTCTACATGCATGCTCCGCAGGAGCCCACCTGGCTGCTCTGAAGCGGCTTCTCCGGTACCTCCGTGGCACACTTGGCTACGGGCTGCTCCTCGGCCGGTCCTCCACATGCTTGGTCCTCTGGTGCTGCACGGGGTTGGTGGAGAGTAGACCGCGCTGACGTTGTCGCAGTAGACGAGTGTGCTCCTGGCGAGTGGGCAGTGAAGCTCAGCTAGGAGCTGGCGGAGCCAGGCGGCCTCGGCCACGCCGTTGGCCACGGCACGGTACTCGCCTCGGCACTGGAGCGGGAAACCACCGGCTGGCGCTTGGACGACCAAGAGACCAGGTTGCCGCCGAGGAAGACTGCGTAGCCGGAGGTGGACCTGCGGGTGTCCGGACATCCCGCCAGTCAGCGTCGGTGTAGACAACCAGCTCGGCAGTGGAGGACCGGCCGAGGAGCAGCCGTAGCCAAGTGTGCCACGGAGGTACCGGAAGAAGCCGCTTCAGAGCAGCCAGGTGGGGCTCCTGCGGAGCATGCATGTAGAGGCAGAGCTGCTGGACGGCATAAAGTGATGTCCGGCCGTGTGAAAGTGAGGTACTGAAGCGCGCCAGCAAGACTCCGGTAGGCGGTGGAGTCTGCTGGCCCAAGCATCAGACCCCCAGCCTCTGACAGCTTGCCCTGGGTGTCCACGGTGTAGAGCAGGACTGGCAGGCGGTCATCCCTGCTCGCTCCAGAATGTCACAAGTGAACTGCCGCTGGTGGAGGAACAGGCCTGAAGGTCGGGGCTCAACAGTGACGCCGAGGAAGTGGTGGAGCACCCCAAGATCCTTCATAGCAAATTCCTTCTGGAGTGAGGTAATGATGCGGTGGAGCAGAGACTCGCTGGAGGCGGTGAGAACAATGTCATCCACATAGAGGAGCAGGTAAGCAGTCTCACCCCCATAGTGGTATATGAACAGGGAGGTGTCAGACTTGGCCTCCGTGAACCAAAGAGTCTGCAGGAAGGTAGCGAATCGAGAGTACCAAGCCGGGGTGCCTGCTTGAGCCCGTAGAGAGATTTGTTGAGCCGGCAGACAAAGTTAGGACGAGAAGAATCCACGAAACCTGCCGGCTGACTGCAGTAGATCGTCTCAGTCAGAGTGCCATGGAGGAAGGCATTCTTGACATCCAGCTGATGCACAGGCCAGGAGCGCTCGAGAGCCAGGGAGAGGACGGTGCGGACTGTAGCTGGCTTCACCACGGGACTGAAGGTTTCAGCATAGTCAATGTCGGGCCGCTGAGTGAAGCCGCGGAGGACCCAGCGAGCCTTGTAGCGCTCCAGGGAACCATCAGCCCGCCTCTTGTGCGTCCAGATCCACTTGCCGGTGACAATGTTGGAGCCCGGCGGACGAGGCACACTTGGCTACGGGCTGCTCCTCGGCCGTCGTCGGTGTACTGATCTACTGCGACAACGTCAGTGCGGTCTACCTCTCCACTAACCCCATCAGCACCAGCGGACGAAGCATGTGGAGATCGACCTCCACTTTGTCCGTGATCGGGTGGGCATGGGCGAGGTGCGGGTCCTTCATGTTCCGACGACCTCCCAGTTCGCGGACATCTTCACCAAAGGCCTCCCGTCCTCGACCTTCGCCGAGTTTCGCTCAGCCTCAACATCACCGGTGGCCAGTTGATCTGTAGGGGGGGTGTGTGTTCTTTCTTGTTCAGCCTCGAACTCCGCTGCGCCGGTAGTTCAGACTGCGGGGGTGTTGGAGTATGTGTTTAGGCCCATGGGGCTAAGGCCCATGTGGCCCATGTATGGAACCTATATAACTACCCTTCTAGGGTTAGCCCTAATCAATAGAGACACAATTCCATAACAGTAACTATTGTACTTATTAAAGACGCTGTGGCATGTGCCGTATTTGGACCATGTCATCTTGTAACCCTACTCCACATGTAAATGGGTGGACACTTAGTCTCGTATTCTTCTCTGCTGATTAACATTTTCAGATTTTCAGTTATATTAACAATTCTGAACACATACTTACAGCTTACTACTACTATTTTCTGATAATTTGAAAATATTGAAACTGACGAAACAGACAAGCTCATTTCACTGACTGCAGGTGCTCATTTTTTTGTGATATCCTGGTGCATTCAACATGACTACTGGACCACTGCATTGGGAGTTGCTGCAAAGGGCGAGGTAATAAATGACTTTGCACCTCAAGTTACGGTAATTATGCAAGGTAAATATAGCGAGCTGAAATGCTCGCTGCTTTTATGTATGCTGATCTAAAAAAAGTTCAAAACTAGTCAAAACCTCGATCTGAACTCATAATTCTCGGAGGTAATTTCATATCTGAAATGTCTCCACTACTTCTTTGCCATGTACTGATGACATCATTTCTGCAATGCCACGGCTGCAGACAACAGGTATTTCTGCAATGCCACGGCTGCAGACGAATCTTTTATGTATTTCAGCTTTCAATCGTGGACTAATTAGGCTCAAAAGATTCGTCTCGCAAATTACAGATAAACTGTGCAATTAGTTATTTCTTTTACCTACATTTAGTGCTTCATGCACGCGTCTAAAGATTCGATGCGATGGAGAGAGTGTGTAAAAATTTGGAATTTGGAAGATAACTAAACAAGGCCCTAGTTTTATGCTTTAAAAATGTTAATCAACTGTTTGTGCCAGCTGTTTGTTGCAACATGCACTCCAGCTGGAGATACCAGTGCAGGTTTGCTTCGGGCCACCACTCTTGTTGGACAAGTTGACCTGAGATTTCCATTTACTACCCTTTGGTTTTGTCAGTAACCAACACTTATCTAGCTTCCAGACTAGACTCTGCACCACCACAAAACTACTTTTGTTTCCGATAAAACCTCTAGTGATTTTTACAACAATCTGAAAGCTGTACACTAGCAAAGATATGTCACGTCATAACTAACCATTTGCATAATGCTAGCTTGGAGAGGTGATTGCAACAACTGAGCATGAGGAGTCGACTACAATATGAGAAATTTTCATTGGATTGAGCAGGTAAGCAGATTGAAATTCTATGCTTTCCAGTTTCCAGTAGTCTTATGTATCTTCACCTTTGGTTGAATGGGGTCGCGCAAATCTTCTCTAGGCAATTTCTTCCTCTGCAAACACCAACGGCGTGGCGGTGTCTACTAGTTGGTAGATGTCCCAGAGACTGGGTTCTCAGTAGCGAGCCTGGATGCAGCTGTGAGCCTGTGACGAAGCAGGAGAGCAGTTGACTCTGCAGGATTGCTCGTACTACTTCGTTCATGACATGCATGTCGATGCCCTGTCTAGAGATCGATCGACCTGATGTGTGAAGGTGGAGAGGACGAATAAGGCGACTATAGTTTGTACCATCGGTGTAAGTGTTGGTTACTGACAAAACCAAAGGGTAGTAAATGGAAATCCTCAGGTCAACTTGTCCAACAAGAGTGGTGGCCCGAAGCAAACCTGCACTGGTATCTCCAGCTGGAGTGCATGTTGCAACAAACAGCTGGCACCAAACAGTTGATTAACATTTTTAAAGCATAAAACTAGGGCCTTGTTTAGTTATCTTCCAAATTCCAAATTTTTACACACTCTCTCCATCGCATCGAATCTTTAGACGCGTGCATGAAGCACTAAATGTAGGTAAAAGAAATAACCTAATTGCACAGTTTATCTGTAATTTGCGAGACGAATCTTTTGAGCCTAATTAGTCCACGATTGAAAGCTGAAATACATAAAAGATTCGTCTGCAGCCGTGGCATTGCAGAAATACCTGGTTGTCTGCAGCCGTGGCATTGCAGAAATGATGTCATCAGTACATGGCAAAGAAGTAGTGGAGACATTTCAGATATGAAATTACCTCCGAGAATTATGAGTTCAGATCGAGGTTTTGACTAGTTTTGAACTTTTTTTAGATCAGCATACATAAAAGCAGCGAGCATTTCAGCTCGCTATATTTACCTTGCATAATTACCGTAACTTGAGGTGCAAAGTCATTTATTACCTCGCCCTTTGCAGCAACTCCCAATGCAGTGGTCCAGTAGTCATGTTGAATGCACCAGGATATCACAAAAAATGAGCACCTGCAGTCAGTGAAATGAGCTTGTCTGTTTCGTCAGTTTCAATATTTTTCAAATTATCAGAAAATAGTAGTAGTAAGCTGTAAGTATGTGTTCAGAATTGTTAATATAACTGAAAATCTGAAAATGTTAATCAAGCAGAGAAGAATACGAGACTAAGTGTCCACCCATTTTACATGTGGAGTAGGTTACAAGATGACATGGTCCAAATACGGCACATGCCACAGCGTCTTTAATAAGTACAATAGTTACTGTTATGGAATTGTGTCTCTATTGATTAGGGCTAACCCTAGAAGGGTAGTTATATAGGTTCCATACATGGGCCACATGGGCCTTAGCCCCATGGGCCTAAACACATACTCCAACACCCCCGCAGTCTGAACTACCGGCGCAGCGGAGTTCGAGGCTGAACAAGAAAGAACACACACCCCCCCTACAGATGCAACTGGCCACCGGTGATGTTGAGGCTGGAGCGAAACTCGGCGAAGGTCGAGGACGGGAGGCCTTTGGTGAAGATGTCCGCGAACTGGGAGGTCGTCGGAACATGAAGGACCCGCACCTCGCCCATGCCCACCCGATCACGGACAAAGTGGAGGTCGATCTCCACATGCTTCGTCCGCTGGTGCTGGATGGGGTTAGTGGAGAGGTAGACCGCACTGACGTTGTCGCAGTAGATCAGTACACCGACGACGGCGAGGAGCAGCCCGTAGCCAAGTGTGCCTCGTCCGCCGGGCTCCAACATTGTCACCGGCAAGTGGATCTGGACGCACAAGAGGCGGGCTGATGGTTCCCTGGAGCGCTACAAGGCTCGCTGGGTCCTCCGCGGCTTCACTCAGCGGCCCGACATTGACTATGCTGAAACCTTCAGTCCCGTGGTGAAGCCAGCTACAGTCCCGCACCGTCCTCTCCCTGGCTCTCGAGCGCTCCTGGCCTGTGCATCAGCTGGATGTCAAGAATGCCTTCCTCCATGGCACTCTGACTGAGACGATCTACTGCAGGAAGGTAGCGAATCGAGAGTACCAAGCCCGGGGTGCCTGCTTGAGCCCGTAGAGAGATTTGTTGAGCCGGCAGACAAAGTTAGGACGAGAAGAATCCACGAAACCTGCCGGCTGACTGCAGTAGATCGTCTCAGTCAGAGTGCCATGGAGGAAGGCATTCTTGACATCCAGCTGATGCAAGGCAGGAGCGCTCGAGAGCCAGGGAGAGGACGGTGCGGACTGTAGCTGGCTTCACCACGGGACTGAAGGTTTCAGCATAGTCAATGTCGGGCCGCTGAGTGAAGCCGCGGAGGACCCAGCGAGCCTTGTAGCGCTCCAGGGAACCATCAGCCCGCCTCTTGTGCGTCCAGATCCACTTGCCGGTGACAATGTTGGAGCCCGGCGGACGAGGCACACTTGGCTACGGGCTGCTCCTCGGCCGTCGTCGGTGTACTGATCTACTGCGACAACGTCAGTGCGGTCTACCTCTCCACTAACCCCCATCCAGCACCAGCGGACGAAGCATGTGGAGATCGACCTCCACTTTGTCCGTGATCGGGTGGGCATGGGCGAGGTGCGGGTCCTTCATGTTCCGACGACCTCCCAGTTCGCGGACATCTTCACCAAAGGCCTCCCGTCCTCGACCTTCGCCGAGTTTCGCTCCAGCCTCAACATCACCGGTGGCCAGTTGCATCTGTAGGGGGGGGTGTGTGTTCTTTCTTGTTCAGCCTCGAACTCCGCTGCGCCGGTAGTTCAGACTGCGGGGGTGTTGGAGTATGTGTTTAGGCCCATGGGGCTAAGGCCCATGTGGCCCATGTATGGAACCTATATAACTACCCTTCTAGGGTTAGCCCTAATCAATAGAGACACAATTCCATAACAGTAACTATTGTACTTATTAAAGACGCTGTGGCATGTGCCGTATTTGGACCATGTCATCTTGTAACCTACTCCACATGTAAAATGGGTGGACACTTAGTCTCGTATTCTTCTCTGCTTGATTAACATTTTCAGATTTTCAGTTATATTAACAATTCTGAACACATACTTACAGCTTACTACTACTATTTTCTGATAATTTGAAAAATATTGAAACTGACGAAACAGACAAGCTCATTTCACTGACTGCAGGTGCTCATTTTTTTGTGATATCCTGGTGCATTCAACATGACTACTGGACCACTGCATTGGGAGTTGCTGCAAAGGGCGAGGTAATAAATGACTTTGCACCTCAAGTTACGGTAATTATGCAAGGTAAATATAGCGAGCTGAAATGCTCGCTGCTTTTATGTATGCTGATCTAAAAAAGTTCAAAACTAGTCAAAACCTCGATCTGAACTCATAATTCTCGGAGGTAATTTCATATCTGAAATGTCTCCACTACTTCTTTGCCATGTACTGATGACATCATTTCTGCAATGCCACGGCTGCAGACAACCAGGTATTTCTGCAATGCCACGGCTGCAGACGAATCTTTTATGTATTTCAGCTTTCAATCGTGGACTAATTAGGCTCAAAAGATTCGTCTCGCAAATTACAGATAAACTGTGCAATTAGTTATTTCTTTTACCTACATTTAGTGCTTCATGCACGCGTCTAAAGATTCGATGCGATGGAGAGAGTGTGTAAAAATTTGGAATTTGGAAGATAACTAAACAAGGCCCTAGTTTTATGCTTTTAAAAATGTTAATCAACTGTTTGGTGCCAGCTGTTTGTTGCAACATGCACTCCAGCTGGAGATACCAGTGCAGGTTTGCTTCGGGCCACCACTCTTGTTGGACAAGTTGACCTGAGATTTCCATTTACTACCCTTTGGTTTTGTCAGTAACCAACACTTACACCGATGGTACAAACTATAGTCGCCTTATTCGTCCTCTCCACCTTCACACATCAGGTCGATCGATCTCTAGACAGGGCATCGACATGCATGTCATGAACGAAGTAGTACGAGCAATCCTGCAGAGTCAACTGCTCTCCTGCTTCGTCACAGGCTCACAGCTGCATCCAGGCTCGCTACTGAGAACCCAGTCTCTGGGACATCTACCAACTAGTAGACACCGCCACGCCGTTGGTGTTGCAGAGGAAGAAATTGCCTAGAGAAGATTTGCGCGACCCCATTCAACCAAAGGTGAAGATACATAAGACTACTGGAAACTGGAAAGCATAGAATTTCAATCTGCTTACCTGCTCAATCCAATGAAATTTCTCATATTGTAGTCGACTCCTCATGCTCAGTTGTTGCAATCACCTCTCCAAGCTAGCATTATGCAAATGGTTAGTTATGACGTGACATATCTTTGCTAGTGTACAGCTTTCAGATTGTTGGTAAAAATCACTAGAGGTTTTATCGGAAACAAAAGTAGTTTTGTGGTGGTGCAGAGTCTAGTCTGGAAGCTAGATAAGTGTTGGTTACTGACAAAACCAAAGGGTAGTAAATGGAAATCTCAGGTCAACTTGTCCAACAAGAGTGGTGGCCCGAAGCAAACCTGCACTGGTATCTCCAGCTGGAGTGCATGTTGCAACAAACAGCTGGCACCAAACAGTTGATTAACATTTTTAAAGCATAAAACTAGGGCCTTGTTTAGTTATCTTCCAAATTCCAAATTTTTACACACTCTCTCCATCGCATCGAATCTTTAGACGCGTGCATGAAGCACTAAATGTAGGTAAAAGAAATAACTAATTGCACAGTTTATCTGTAATTTGCGAGACGAATCTTTTGAGCCTAATTAGTCCACGATTGAAAGCTGAAATACATAAAAGATTCGTCTGCAGCCGTGGCATTGCAGAAATACCTGGTTGTCTGCAGCCGTGGCATTGCAGAAATGATGTCATCAGTACATGGCAAAGAAGTAGTGGAGACATTTCAGATATGAAATTACCTCCGAGAATTATGAGTTCAGATCGAGGTTTTGACTAGTTTTGAACTTTTTTTAGATCAGCATACATAAAAGCAGCGAGCATTTCAGCTCGCTATATTTACCTTGCATAATTACCGTAACTTGAGGTGCAAAGTCATTTATTACCTCGCCCTTTGCAGCAACTCCCAATGCAGTGGTCCAGTAGTCATGTTGAATGCACCAGGATATCACAAAAAAATGAGCACCTGCAGTCAGTGAAATGAGCTTGTCTGTTTCGTCAGTTTCAATATTTTTCAAATTATCAGAAAATAGTAGTAGTAAGCTGTAAGTATGTGTTCAGAATTGTTAATATAACTGAAAATCTGAAAATGTTAATCAAGCAGAGAAGAATACGAGACTAAGTGTCCACCCATTTTACATGTGGAGTAGGTTACAAGATGACATGGTCCAAATACGGCACATGCCACAGCGTCTTTAATAAGTACAATAGTTACTGTTATGGAATTGTGTCTCTATTGATTAGGGCTAACCCTAGAAGGGTAGTTATATAGGTTCCATACATGGGCCACATGGGCCTTAGCCCCATGGGCCTAAACACATACTCCAACACCCCCGCAGTCTGAACTACCGGCGCAGCGGAGTTCGAGGCTGAACAAGAAAGAACACACACCCCCCCTACAGATGCAACTGGCCACCGGTGATGTTGAGGCTGGAGCGAAACTCGGCGAAGGTCGAGGACGGGAGGCCTTTGGTGAAGATGTCCGCGAACTGGGAGGTCGTCGGAACATGAAGGACCCGCACCTCGCCCATGCCCACCCGATCACGGACAAAGTGGAGGTCGATCTCCACATGCTTCGTCCGCTGGTGCTGGATGGGGTTAGTGGAGAGGTAGACCGCACTGACGTTGTCGCAGTAGATCAGTACACCGACGACGGCCGAGGAGCAGCCCGTAGCCAAGTGTGCCTCGTCCGCCGGGCTCCAACATTGTCACCGGCAAGTGGATCTGGACGCACAAGAGGCGGGCTGATGGTTCCCTGGAGCGCTACAAGGCTCGCTGGGTCCTCCGCGGCTTCACTCAGCGGCCCGACATTGACTATGCTGAAACCTTCAGTCCCGTGGTGAAGCCAGCTACAGTCCGCACCGTCCTCTCCCTGGCTCTCGAGCGCTCCTGGCCTGTGCATCAGCTGGATGTCAAGAATGCCTTCCTCCATGGCACTCTGACTGAGACGATCTACTGCAGTCAGCCGGCAGGTTTCGTGGATTCTTCTCGTCCTAACTTTGTCTGCCGGCTCAACAAATCTCTCTACGGGCTCAAGCAGGCACCCCGGGCTTGGTACTCTCGATTCGCTACCTTCCTGCAGACTCTTTGGTTCACGGAGGCCAAGTCTGACACCTCCCTGTTCATATACCACTATGGGGGTGAGACTGCTTACCTGCTCCTCTATGTGGATGACATTGTTCTCACCGCCTCCAGCGAGTCTCTGCTCCACCGCATCATTACCTCACTCCAGAAGGAATTTGCTATGAAGGATCTTGGGGTGCTCCACCACTTCCTCGGCGTCACTGTTGAGCCCCGACCTTCAGGCCTGTTCCTCCACCAGCGGCAGTTCACTTGTGACATTCTGGAGCGAGCAGGGATGACCGCCTGCCAGTCCTGCTCTACACCGGTGGACACCCAGGGCAAGCTGTCAGAGGCTGGGGGTCTGATGCTTGGGCCAGCAGACTCCACCGCCTACCGGAGTCTTGCTGGCGCGCTTCAGTACCTCACTTTCACACGGCCGGACATCACTTATGCCGTCCAGCAGCTCTGCCTCTACATGCATGCTCCGCAGGAGCCCCACCTGGCTGCTCTGAAGCGGCTTCTCCGGTACCTCCGTGGCACACTTGGCTACGGGCTGCTCCTCGGCCGGTCCTCCACTGCCGAGCTGGTTGTCTACACCGACGCTGACTGGGCGGGATGTCCGGACACCCGCAGGTCCACCTCCGGCTACGCAGTCTTCCTCGGCGGCAACCTGGTCTCTTGGTCGTCCAAGCGCCAGCCGGTGGTTTCCCGCTCCAGTGCCGAGGCGGAGTACCGTGCCGTGGCCAACGGCGTGGCCGAGGCCGCCTGGCTCCGCCAGCTCCTAGCTGAGCTTCACTGCCCACTCGCCAGGAGCACACTCGTCTACTGCGACAACGTCAGCGCGGTCTACCTCTCCACCAACCCCGTGCAGCACCAGAGGACCAAGCATGTGGAGATCGATCTACACTTCGTCCACGACCGGGTGGCCATCGGCGACGTCCGAGTTCTTCACGTCCCGACCACCTCCCAGTTTGCAGACATCTTCACCAAAGGCCTCCCTTCCTCGACCTTCTCCGAGTTTCGCTCCAGCCTCAACGTCTCCAGTGGCTAGTTGTGGCTGCGGGGGGTCCTGTGTGTGTTGTGCTCTTTCTTGTTTTCTTTCTTGTTCAGCCTTGAACTCCGCTGCGCCGGTAGTTCAGACTGCGGGGGGTGTTGGAGTGTGAATGTATTAGGCCCATGAGGCTAGGCCCATGTGGCCCATGTATGCTACCTATATAGCTACCCTTCTAGGGTTAGCCCAAATTAAGGAACTCTTCTATTTCCAATATAAACACATACTCCAACAGTTACTTCATCAACAGTGGCGGATCGAACCAGAACTTTTGATCGAGGGGGCCGGACAAGAAAGAAAACAAGAAAGAGCACAACACACACAGGACCCCCCGCAGCCACAACTAGCCACTGGAGACGTTGAGGCTGGAGCGAAACTCGGAGAAGGTCGAGGAAGGGAGGCCTTTGGTGAAGATGTCTGCAAACTGGGAGGTGGTCGGGACGTGAAGAACTCGGACGTCGCCGATGGCCACCCGGTCGTGGACGAAGTGTAGATCGATCTCCACATGCTTGGTCCTCTGGTGCTGCACGGGGTTGGTGGAGAGGTAGACCGCGCTGACGTTGTCGCAGTAGACGAGTGTGCTCCTGGCGAGTGGGCAGTGAAGCTCAGCTAGGAGCTGGCGGAGCCAGGCGGCCTCGGCCACGCCGTTGGCCACGGCACGGTACTCCGCCTCGGCACTGGAGCGGGAAACCACCGGCTGGCGCTTGGACGACCAAGAGACCAGGTTGCCGCCGAGGAAGACTGCGTAGCCGGAGGTGGACCTGCGGGTGTCCGGACATCCCGCCCAGTCAGCGTCGGTGTAGACAACCAGCTCGGCAGTGGAGGACCGGCCGAGGAGCAGCCCGTAGCCAAGTGTGCCACGGAGGTACCGGAGAAGCCGCTTCAGAGCAGCCAGGTGGGGCTCCTGCGGAGCATGCATGTAGAGGCAGAGCTGCTGGACGGCATAAGTGATGTCCGGCCGTGTGAAAGTGAGGTACTGAAGCGCGCCAGCAAGACTCCGGTAGGCGGTGGAGTCTGCTGGCCCAAGCATCAGACCCCCAGCCTCTGACAGCTTGCCCTGGGTGTCCACCGGTGTAGAGCAGGACTGGCAGGCGGTCATCCCTGCTCGCTCCAGAATGTCACAAGTGAACTGCCGCTGGTGGAGGAACAGGCCTGAAGGTCGGGGCTCAACAGTGACGCCGAGGAAGTGGTGGAGCACCCCAAGATCCTTCATAGCAAATTCCTTCTGGAGTGAGGTAATGATGCGGTGGAGCAGAGACTCGCTGGAGGCGGTGAGAACAATGTCATCCACATAGAGGAGCAGGTAAGCAGTCTCACCCCCATAGTGGTATATGAACAGGGAGGTGTCAGACTTGGCCTCCGTGAACCAAAGAGTCTGCAGGAAGGTAGCGAATCGAGAGTACCAAGCCCGGGGTGCCTGCTTGAGCCCGTAGAGAGATTTGTTGAGCCGGCAGACAAAGTTAGGACGAGAAGAATCCACGAAACCTGCCGGCTGACTGCAGTAGATCGTCTCAGTCAGAGTGCCATGGAGGAAGGCATTCTTGACATCCAGCTGATGCACAGGCCAGGAGCGCTCGAGAGCCAGGGAGAGGACGGTGCGGACTGTAGCTGGCTTCACCACGGGACTGAAGGTTTCAGCATAGTCAATGTCGGGCCGCTGAGTGAAGCCGCGGAGGACCCAGCGAGCCTTGTAGCGCTCCAGGGAACCATCAGCCCGCCTCTTGTGCGTCCAGATCCACTTGCCGGTGACAATGTTGGAGCCCGGCGGACGAGGCACACTTGGCTACGGGCTGCTCCTCGGCCGTCGTCGGTGTACTGATCTACTGCGACAACGTCAGTGCGGTCTACCTCTCCACTAACCCCATCCAGCACCAGCGGACGAAGCATGTGGAGATCGACCTCCACTTTGTCCGTGATCGGGTGGGCATGGGCGAGGTGCGGGTCCTTCATGTTCCGACGACCTCCCAGTTCGCGGACATCTTCACCAAAGGCCTCCCGTCCTCGACCTTCGCCGAGTTTCGCTCCAGCCTCAACATCACCGGTGGCCAGTTGCATCTGTAGGGGGGGTGTGTGTTCTTTCTTGTTCAGTTACTGTTATGGATTGTGTCTCTATTGATTAGGGCTAACCCTAGAAGGGTAGTTATATAGGTTCCATACATGGGCCACA